>JAPPVO010004420.1:0-33793 GCA_030407325.1 Camellia japonica | reverse complement strand
CCAAGGTGTAGACATCCCCGAACGTCCCGGAAGGAGATCCCGTTCTGTTCATCTGGGCTCACTACAGTTCAGGACTCAATGTCACGATCCTGTATCTAATCTCACAGAGTGCAATGCAAGACCGATGGATCATCAAAGAGTCCAAATCCAGCAAATCGTTTTTGAAAACAGATTTTTTTGAAAGAAGTGCCAAACATGGACTGCTTTGCCAGATACAAAGTCGCCACCTAAATATTTTATTTTGGGAAATTTAGGAAACCTTAACTCGTTGCCTAAGGCCACGTGTCTGTCATCACCAAAGTTGCCTCGACTCGGGAACTTGGGTACGATTGGGGAAGGTCACTTCGTGAGCACCCCCACTCGCCCGATCAAAGATCGGCCTCTACTAACCATGATATCGAGTTTTGAAAACATTATGTGCTCTTAATCCGGTTATTAGTCTAGAATTACTATGTGATGCACACAACATACAAGTATAGACTGGATCGCCTGAATTGGAACGAAACATTTCATGTTTGTTTTTGAAAGCGGTTTGCTACTTGCAAGTAGGCTTAAAATGCAGATTTTGCCACCCTCGGGTGGGCTTAGAAAAGATGGTTTTGCCACTATCTAGTGGGCTTAAAACTCACAGTCAATGCATTATTCCAATTCAGATAATCCAACCTTCACCCACAGGCATTCAGGCAGGCATATCACATAAGCACATAGCCTCATGGCAAGCATGCTATCATGGCAGTCACTTACACACATGCAAGGATGCTAAAGCATAAATACTTACCGAGTACTCCAAGCCAAAACAGAAGCTATGTTAGAAATCCATGCATGATCCTAACTATGCAGAAATGCCTAATGCAACACATGCAAAAATGCAACTACAATAGGCTCGGCTATTCTAAGATGGCATATGATGATGATGCAGCTAACATGTATTCAACTTGGAATTGAAATACAAATGCAGTTAGTATGATGCGCTGAGCCCGGTTTATGCAATACAGATGAATGAATGCAAACATGCGAGCATAAGTATGCTAATTGAAACATGCCCTAAACTAACCATCATAAGCTGATAAATAAAAGGGAGAAAAACGTGGGGTTGGAAGACATACATCACACTCACACACACTTATTACAATTGTGCCCTCGCTCGGAGGGTCTGACTAAATAATACAGTCCGAATAAATAGTACAGTCCGAATATTTACAAAACCCTAATTAATTAACAAATTAATCTAGGAAAGCAAGTAAATTAGCATGCAAGCCATGGACCGCCTTAAATCTGTTCCGAATGATGAATGATGCATGCTTGAGTTGCTTGGCGTGGAAATCCATTGCGATGCCCGATTTGCCTCTGTTTGCAATTAATCCCGGAATGTTGTGCAAAGCTCTGGAAGGCAGTTGATTTCTGATTTGCTGCAACAGAGAGCAAGAAAGAAGCATGGCAAAGCATTTTCACATATGTATGCACACCTCGATCCTCGTGCCACCAATCACGCATCTCGATGCATAATGGCCGAGGAGTCGAATTGCACGACTCGATGTGAAATGAATGCACATGAAAACACAACAAGACCTAAACTCCATCATGGGTAATCCGGAGTGTCGGCGACTGGGAATTGAGACACGTTCCGTCACTCGGAGTACGAAACGTCCCTCGTTTCCCATGCTTGGGCTAACTCCTATCCCAAACACAATGCAAATGAGATGGCATATATGATGCGACTAACATGTAACCTAGCATACGCAATGCTATGAAATGGCATACACGATGCTCGATGTAATCATGGCATACATAATGCTCTAACATGCAACCTAGCATACGCAATGCTATGGACCGAAATGGCATACACAATGCACGATGGACTTACACCAATATGAGTGGACCTCAGCCACACTCACATCAGCGGCCATGAGATGAAAATGAGACAACCGAAATGCGTGCACACATGCACGAATACCAAGGACCGAACCTAAGGCATAACATGCCACTCTACCAAAGCATGGCAAGGGATACAATATGGCATACAAACACATATGATACAGCTCTAAAACATGATAAACAAAGGTCCCGAATCATACAAACATGGCACACAATGCAAGCTAGGGGGCCCGGGTACCGAAACTAGTGAAGTGCGTTACACTAGAGGTACCCAAAGCAATGCACCAAAGGCAAAACCAACCCCAAATAGACCCTAGGCAGGTTTGAAACAGTGGGAAATTGGCCCTAAATGATGGCTCGACATGCATGAAAATGAAGCTCATTCAATGGTCGGTAAATGGGGTATACAAGCACAACTCTCAAGCACACTTGAAGAGATGAAAACATGACAATACGGCATTCAAATCAGCTCTGAAATATGATGAAAAATGACCTCAAAACATGAACACAACCTCAGCACATGCATGTAATGGACTCAAAACTCAAAGTTAAGCATAGGTATTGAACTACAAGTATGCAAAATGGACATCATTCGACCTTGAGGCCTAAAAACAGAGCTAGGGTAGTCCAAAATAAGCACATTATCAGTTCGGGGCATGGCCAAAATATGCTAGAATCAATGGCCTATAAAGCATGCAAGAAGCTAGTGAACCATGAGTTGTTCTACAACTATATGAAGCATATGAGGGGTCACCAAACCAGCCAAAAATAGGAACATGATATGTCAAATAAACCCCAAATAACCACTGAAATGCATCCAATGCATGCAAAAATGATGAGCTCCTTTGGAGGGCCATGCAAGGGATTACTCAACACATACAACAAGAACACTTAGCATGGCAAAACCAACTCTGGAAATCAATTATGACAGCTCTAAAACTCACCAAATTGGTCCTGAAATCAGTCTAGGAAACATGCAAAGAAAGGTCCCTTCGAAAGGCCTTGAATGGGATTGCTCTACACATGCATCAGGGACATAAAATATGGCAAAATGGGCTCTTGAAAGAGCTTAGGAAGACCTTAAAACTCACAAAATAAGGCTTGAAACATGACTTCAATGCATGCAAAAAAAAGAGTCCCTTTGGAAGGCCAACAATGCTAGTAAATAGAATGAGGGGTGAGAGGGTCACCCCTCTATGATTTTGAAGCTCAAAGATACATCTAAGCCACTAAAAATCCACTGGATTTCTGTGGCTAAAAGGCCAAATCAAGGTCAATGCAAATGCTCACATGCATAGCTCAAAACATGAAGAAATAAAGCATAAAAGGGGGGAGATGACCCCAAACAGAGAAGTGACCTTAATTAAACATGTTTATAAGCTCAAAAGGAAACTTTTTCTAGTTTATGACAAATCTCGAAAATGCTCACAAGTAGGACTAAGATATGATGCAAAATAGGCCTACAAAGAGGGATAAAGCATACAAGGATGTAGGAGACCTCAAACAGAAAATTTTCCTTATAAAATCTTCAAGAGGAGCTCAAAATATGACACTTTTCAGTTTGTGACAAAGTCCAAAAATGCTTGTAAATAAGGCTACTCAATGGAGCAAAAAAATGCAAGTTTAAGGGAAATAGGTACTTACCCTTGAAGCACAGCAGAGTAGGAGCTTTTGGACCAAGTTGGTGAACCTTCAACCCTTACAAATCAGTCCCATAGTGCTGGAGTGGATGGTGGAGGTGTGGTGCTAAGGGTTGTGTGCAAATGGTGCAAGAAAACTAGGGTTTGGAGCTTGGAATAGTGAGTTATGGAGGGTGGAGGGTATATGCCTTAAGCAAATTTGTTGAACCCTTGCAAATGAAGCCAAGCCTCTCCTTTATAGAGGAGAGGCTCTAAAGTATCTCAAAGAGACCTCACTTATCCTCCATACACGTGTATGGAGAGGATGGTCCAATTGCCTCACAGCTGGCACAGCTGTGATGTATTCAGAGAGGGCAAAAAGCAAGAAGCAGGCCGGCCACTCCCCCTGGTTGGCCGACCAGGGGTCAAAAGGTTCAAGAAGAATTGCTGGCCGGCCACCCCAAAAAGGTGGCCTCCCAGATGAGTGCAACACAGCTGTATGGTGAAAAACCAGAAAAAGTAACCCATGAGAGAGAAAAACAGCTTTTTAGCAAGGTTCAAAAGGGTCAAGATGAATTACTGGTCGGCCTATCCATATTGGTGGCCTCCCAGATGAGCACAACACAATGGTGGTATGAAAAGTCAAAAATTGTGGCTTAAAAGTGAGAAAAACCAGCTTCCTGTCAGAAAAACCAGCTTTAGGAGAGAGAAAAAGAGAAGACTGGTTTTTTAGGGGAAAAGGTGGCCTCCCACCATACTACCACCTCCCTAGCAATGAAAATAGGGTCCCTACCAAAAATGGACCAAGACGGATGCAAAACGAAGGTTCGGGGGCCAAAACGCGTAGTCCGGGCCCCGAAAACAGGTTGTTAAGCACTGGAGGTGGCGTACGACCACGAAGGTGGTCTCCCCGGCCACAGTGTCCCTCTAAGGAGAGGAAACAAGGTGTGTGCCAAAAACCGGAGCAAACGGAGGTAATTAGGCTGTCCCGAACCGAGGCACACGGCCGACGCTCCGAAAATCAGAAACTGGCCTCCAAACGGAAAAATGGCCTACGACCACGAAACGTAGCCTACGGCCACTGAGAGATAGTCTACGAGACCTCTCCCTCCCTTTGGGAAAGAAAACAGAGAAAAAACAGGACCTGGTTCGAAAACCGAGGCAAAGCACAAAAGAGCCCCGAAGTCCGGAGGCAAGACTCGCAGCCGAGACTCTGAAACCTCAGAACGAGCACGATATGCAACATCACCGAGCGCTCAGTTGGTGACGTCTGAGTCTTAAGGCCGGTCAAAAATGGGGTGTCTACAGTTGCCCCTCTTTGACAGAACTCGAAAGTCATACGTGACGGGAGTGAATGTCAAAGCCCAGAGACGACCCATTTTTGACAAGGCCGAAGACTTAGACAAACATACAAGATAACAAAGAAATGTGCCCGCAGGCGGGGGGCAAAATGCAAAATGATATGCACAAAGCCGGACGTAACTCATGATCATGCAAAGCAGCAAGTTGTAATGAAGCGCATACGCAACAGTTTTAAGCAAGAATTATTCAATTCTCGCCACGTCTCACACGGAGAAGATACAATACCTGCGCGATTCGTCTGGTTGCACCAGCTTCAAATGAATCGTACATACAATATCGTGCCTGTAAAAGAGAGAAACTTAACAAGTACAACATGGTTAGCAACACATGTTCAACGCTATAATCGAATGCGACAAACAGGGCGTCGATGGGAAAGTGTATCGCAATACGAGAGACACGCGCGTGACAACGCAAGTTAAGCGTGAGGGTATGACAGTACCCATGAAACGTGCACAACAATGCAAGTGGTATGCATGAGATGCAAGTGACGTACATAACAATGCAAGATAAGTGCGAATTCGGATGCATGTTTGACACGAAACAACGAGCAAAGAAATGCAAGTTTCGACAAGTGCGACTCAATCGCGACCTCTGGTTTACCTCCCAGAAGGGTCACAATGTGTTCAAAAAGGATACATTTTGCTCTTGAAGAGTGACGATGGAACACGCGTCAAAAGTTGGAGTTGAAGTTCCCGCGGAGGGATTTCGCGACGAAAAGTGCACTTTCTTGTACTTTCTCGGGTGCCGGGGACTCCGATCACTACCCAAATTTGCAGAGACCTTGGAGACCATCTTGGGAACACCACCGACCAGGTTTGGGGTCCACTAGAGGCCACCGACCAGGTTGAGTGCAGGGGGTGGTCGGCCTACCAGAAAAGGTGGCCGGCCGACCACCTAGTCCAAATCCGGGGCATTTTGGTACTTTCATGCTCATTTCTTTAAATATACAAAGCCAAACACTTTTTGCTCATAGCTCCAAGGCCGAAATCAGTCCCTCTACCTTCCTAGAGCATTTTCTCTCTCAGATCTGCGCTCCATACGCGTTTTCCAACGGCCCACGCAAAGTTGTTTCGCGAAAACTTTCAGTTCTTTTCACTTTGAACCGATTAAATTTTGATTTCGGTGCTTCTTTTCTCATTTTCACCACTTAAGGTAAGTTTGTCTCAACATTTGGAAGATTTTCTCGGGAGTTGACTTTTGTTGACTTTTTCATTTCCCGAGGGTTGACTTTTGTTGACTTTTTCCAATTTTGGCTCATTTCGCTCATTTTTGCTTCTTTTTGCAGATTTCTTGAGATGGCGGGTCATTTTCCCCATGGTGGAGGTTCTCCAGGGGCCGGAGGTGAGCCAGACATCATGTCTTTACCTCCGAGGGTTCGGCCATTCATTCCCGAGAGGTATGACCCTCCGACACACGTCCTTCCTCGGGCAGTTTTCTATCATTTCACCGACTTTGATGCTCGAGCACCCGTGGATTTGCTATTGCGGGAGCCGGAGTTCCACCTTTCTCATCAGGCACGAGAGGTATGTACCTCACTTTTTACATTTTTCGCCTTATATTCTGCATTTTCCATGCATTTCATGCTATGTACGCTTATCTACTCGTTCTAGCACACAGCTTGTTCTGAACACTTAGTTTACAACGCAATATTTTGTTCGCATTTTGAACACACAGCCCAAACACTTGAATTTCTAAACCCGCAGTCCATGTATTGATTGTGAACACACAGCACACACTTGTTGAAAGTTGAACACGCAGCCCAAACTTTGATGATGAACACACAGCCCATAGTTTTCTGAAATCTGAACACGCAGCCCAAATTTGTTTTGAAAGTTGAACACACAGCCCAAACTTTGATGATGAACATGCAGCCCATATCTGATTGTGAACACGCAGCACACACTTGTTGAAAGTTGAACACACAGCCCAAACTTTGATGATAAACACGCAGCCCATATCTAATTGTGAACACGCAGCAAACACTTGTTGAAAGTTGAACACACAGCCCATATCTGATTGATGAACACGCAGCCCATATCTGATTGTGAACACGCAGCACACACTTGTTGAAAGTTGAACACACAGCCCATATCTGATTGATGATGAACACGCAGCCCATATCTGATTGTGAACACGCAGCACACACTGATTTTGAGAGTTGAACACGCAGCCCATATCTGATTGATGATGAACACGCAACCCATATCTGATTGTGAACACGCAGCACACACTGATTTTGAGAGTTGAACACGCAGCCCATATCTGATTGTGAACATGCAGCGCACACTTTGATTGATGAACACGCAACCCATAATACAACACTTGGTTTGCACACAGCTTATACATTTCATTTGCATGCAGCTTATACATTTCATTCGCACACAGCTTACTCATTTCATTCTGAAACTGAATACATGTGTTCATTGTGAATGCAGGTGTCTTCCCGTGTTACACGGGGATACGACTCCATTGCTGCGAGGGAGTGGTATACAGAGCTCCCGGAGGCTGTTCGGGACTGGGTTGACCAGGCAGGGTTTGGGCCCTTCTGTACTGGGATATCTCGCTATCCCGCTAGTATGACGTTGATGGGCGCCCTTGTGGAGAGATGGTGGGACACCACCAATTCCTTCCATTTCTCAGCTGCCGGGGACATGACCATGACCCCATTTGACTTTGCCGTGTTGACAGGCCTCGATGTGGGAGGCTGGGCGATCCCTTACGACGAGGACATGGACGAGTGGGAGGCTGCCTGGATTTATCTGTTGGGAGCTCGCCCACCAGTTGACAGATCCTTAGGCGGGGTCCGGTATACCTGGTTTTCCTCATATTTCAGACAGAGGAGCCCGAGACGCCTGAGGAGATAGCACAGTACACTCGAGGATTTTTGATGTTCCTCTTTGGGACTACTCTATTCGCCAATAGGGGAAACACCGTTGGGCTATATCTGCTGAGTGCCCTGGTAGACCTCTCGTAGATCGGTCAGTATGACTAGGGTGGCGCCGGCTTGGCTACCCTTTATTGCTACATGAGCGCGACCTCCCGCGGACGGGGGAACATAGTCGGCGGCTACTGGAGAGCTTGGGAGGTACTTTCTGCCCTCTCGATTTACATTTCTGCTTTTCATTATATGTACATTGCACACATGGCACACTTTACATTCTATATTCCCATTCTGCACTCAGCATTCTGTATTCAGATTCTGCACTCAGCATTTTGTATTCTGATGGCTTTTGCCCTTTTTCCACAGTTATGGGTTTTTGCGTACTTCCCGACGCTAGCCCCAAAGCTCGAGGTGGAGGCCCCCCTCATGACCCCTACTCGCTCATTTTCGAGGGCCAGTACCGGCCGAGGGCTCGAGAGACCCTGCCCTACCTGCGACAGTATTTTGACACGGTGCGGGCGATCGAGGTACTTCAGAACTCTCAACCCTCCATGTTTTCATCTTTGATTTATTTTGCACATTGGCGATTTCCAATCAGCTTATGCATTGGTTATCCGCAGATCATATGGCAGCCTTAGGTGCCTTTGGGTGGGGAACTTTGATTCCAGTTTGCCGGAGGATGGGCCGCCTCTCGGTACAGGATCTTGTTCGAGGGGCCAGTCGGTAGGGCCTGGTTCTTGGGGGACCGCTTCCTTCGCCAGACTATGGGCTTTCCTGAGCCGAGTGTCCCTTCAGCACCCCCGGACGATATGCGGCTCGCTGATAGGCTCACTCCCCAGGGTGTTATTGATGCCAGGTTGGGCACTGATGCACTGCTGCATTTGGAGGACGGGGAGTACGCGACCTACCGTCACACCTACTTGATGCCTCCATTGGCGGGTGTCCGTACTCCCACGAGGAGGTCTACTGGCATGCCATCTTCGAGTCGCACCCAAGCCAGAGACATTCCTTCAACCAGTAGGGCTGGCACATCTAGAGGTGGGGCTGGACTGGTCCCTTGATTCCTCCGACTTATCATCATACCGGATGGCCAGATATCCCGACTGAGTTGACGGGATGGCGATACGGGACTTCCTACCCGATTCCGATAGAGCCTCCTATGCCAGATCACCCATACACCAGAGACCCGGATTCACCACCGGTATGCTTTACAGCTTTGATTTACCACTCAGATACTTGGACATTCATTCATTCACTGATGATTTACACTTGCATCTGCAGCCTACCACGGAGTATACTGAGGGGTTGCTCGGGTTAGTGGCCTCGCTTGAGGGCATGGTCTTGCAGAGAGAGGCGCAACTGTCCATCATGGGTGTCTCGGTATTCTTTAGTTTTCTTGCATTTATCATACTTCTGATGACATGCTGAACTTGAACATTTCACTGCATTAATTGACTGACTGTATGTGTAGAGCACATCTGACACACACGCCATATTCATGTACTATATCTGCATACATCCACTCCATGTAGCTTTTTATCTGTGCATCTGATATACATATTTTGGCTGATGCGTTCAAATTGCACTCTTTCTTTTCAGATGCCTCTGATATATACCGGGCCACAGGCCGGGCCACCTGGGCCTTCCCGGGGAGCTAGACCATCTAGGCCTTCTCGAGGAGCTGGGAGAGGGGAGTCATCTCGCAGACGAGGCGGGCGCAGGGCACACATCATAGAGGAGGAGTCCAGCGAGGAGAGGAGTCCGCGCATCCTCAGTCAGTGACATCTGCAGGCAGAGAGGAGGACTCTGAGTCTGGTTCTGAGAGTGGAGGTGATGCCGAGGAGGGTTCCGAGGATGGCAGCTCTGATTCTGATGATGGTGCTGGTGGAGATGGTGCAGGGACTTCTCAGCCGAAGAGGACGAAGAGGGCCTCTTATTCTTGCACTTGAGAGCACATATGTTCCTGTTTTATTTGCCTTTTTTACTAGTAGTTGTAGCACATTGTACATTATTAGGCAGTTTTATTTTATGTAAAACTTGTACCCTTGTTGTAAAATGTTGTAACAAAGGAAGCATGATGGAATGAAACAGCTTTTGTTCAAAAAGTGTTGTATTTTTATGTTCTTAGCATCGCATCGCAGTATTTTGCACAAAAATGAGATTGAATGGAATTGTGCATTGAAAATTGCCAAGTCAAGTAGTGAACCAACGCGACAAACAAAACAACTTAACTTACTAAGAAAGAACAGAACCTTAGCAAGTTTACAACTCGATAAGCAAGACACAACAAAGTTGATTAAACTTACAACTCGATAAGCAAGACACAACAATGTTGATTAAACAAAGAGTAACAACTCGATACACAAAACTCGTGAACTCGACAAAACTTAACGACTCGATAAGCAAAACAACTCGGTAAGCAAAACAACAACTCGATAATCAAAATAACAACTCGATAAGCAGGACTTAACGACAACTCGATAAACAAATGCATTTCAGACGATCTGGGTGACGGAACGCATCCGAAACAGAGGAAAACACGCACCTTTAACACTCCCAATGCATGGAAATGCTAGGAACTCTCTTCTAGAAGCTAGAACAAGACCAAAGCCACATTCCTCCTCATGGCCGACCACCTAGCTTGGCAGCCACCAAATTTTCGACACGTGTCCCCCGAACAGTGCCTTATCCTCTTTAAAAGCTCCAGCCTTGTGGTTCATTCATTTCATCTCAGTTTTACATCAAAATGGAGGCGTTTCTCACTCAAAATCTCACAGCTTGGATTGCTTCTCTAGATGGCTCGGAAAAGTTGAACTTCTTGGGCTTCGGCTTGAATGCACTATTCACGCTGGGCTGCACTCCGCTGTATCTTCCTTTCCTCCATGCCGCGGCAAGGTTTTGGAATCCGGTGACACACGTCTTTAGCTTCAGCGGGCAAGAGATGTGTCCTACTTTTGAAGATTTCCAAGCTTTGATGGAGTCCGAGCGTGACGAGGAAATCTTGCCTCAACTCCGATTTGGCCACGTCCAAGCCCTAGGGCAAATGTGTGGCCTTACTTTGCATGACGCTCGATCATTGATTCATGACGGGGAGCTAGACATCCTAAGCTTGGTTTACCGGTTTTCTGATGCTGGTCACCGCGGCGACTATCATTGGCAGGGCTACCGGCGACACGCGCTTTGCTTATGCTTGCTAGCTCATTTCTTGCTTGTTCTGGGCTCCGGTGGATTCAGTGTCCGGTTGATCGAGGTTGCCCAAGGTTTAAAGGAGGGCAAGAGCTGCATTGCTATGACATTGGTTGAAACATTGATGGGCTTAGACGCTTTTCATCGCCGGGAGACAGCTAGGCTTGCAGGGAGCCCACTACTATTGCAGGTAATGTTTCCCACCCAATCTCACATATGTATTGCTCACATCACTCGGCTCTCAGGCTTAGTTTTTCTCACAAACCCTTTTCTTACTTTTCTCTCATCGTGCATCTCTCTATTCTTTATTCTCTCGTTTTTCAATCCCTCCCAGGTGTGGTTAATGGACAAGTTACAGATTGTGGAGTCTTGCCCCGCATACTCAGCTCACGGCTACTTTTTTCGACAACGCCTAGTCGATGCCCTAGATGAGGGGTGGTGGTACAACTGGATGTGCAATTTGTCTACAAACCGCATTGCTTGGCGCTGCCCTTGGCTCAATCTGCCGGCAATGAGTTACAACATGACCCGTCAACCTGGGATTCAATTGATTGGCATGACACACTGTGTCTTCTATTTCCCGTTCCAGTTCCAGCGCCAGTTTGGACATGATCAGACTTGCCCGCCAGAGGGGATAGAGTACTGTAACAAGCCCGCGGGGGACCTCGCTACAACTCGGACTCGATTCATGTCACGGTTCTTAATCTTGAACCAAAGAGTCCAAATTCGGAAAATCGTTTTGGAAAACAGATTTTTTGAAAGAAGTGCCAAACATGGACTGCTTTGCCAGATACAGAGTCGCCACCTAAATATTTTTTAAATGGGAAATTTAGGAAACCCTGACTCGGTGCCAAAGGCCACGTGTCCGTCATCACCAAAGTTGCCTCGGCTCGGGAACTTGGGTACGATTGGGGAAGGTCACTTCGTGAGCACCCTCGCTCGCCCGGTCAAAGACCGGCCTCTACTAACCATGATATCTTATTTTGAAAACATTGTGATTCTTATCCGGTTATTAGCCTAGGTTACTATGTGATGCTCGCAGCAAACAAGTATAGACTGGGCCGTCTGAATTGGAACAAAACATTTCATGTTTGTTTGTTTGAAAATGGTTTGATGGTGCTACCCGCAGGTAGGCTAAGACGTGGATTTGCCACCCTCGGGTGGGCTTTAGAAAAACATGATTTTGCCACTATCTAGTGGGCTTAAAACAAACATTTGATGAATTGTTCCAATCCAAATAACCCAACCTCCACCCACAGGCATCCAAGCAGGTATATCACATAAGCACATAGCCTCATGGTAAGCATGCTATTCATGGCAGCACTCACACGCATGCAAGGATGCTAAAGCATAAAACTCACCGAGTACTCCAAGCCAAAAACAGAAACTGATTAGAAATCATGCATGATCCTAAATATACAGAAATGCCTAATGCAACACATGCAAAGATGCAACTATAGCAGGCTCGGCTATTCTAAACATGGCATATGGAATGCTACAACTAACACATATTCAATTTGGAATTGAAATACAAATGCAGTTTGTATGATGCGCCGAGCCCGGTGCGTGCAAAACAGATGAATGATGCAAACATGCTGTCATACTGTATGCTAATTGAAATATGCCCTATATCTAACCATCATAAGCGGGTAAATAAAAGGGAAGAAAGACGTGGGGTTGGAAGACATACATCATACTCACCCACACTTATTATAATTATGCCCTCGCGCAGAGGGTCCGAATAAATAATAATACAGTCCGAAATAAAAGAATAATACAGATTCCTAATTAATTAACAGATTAACTAAGAAAAACTGTAAACTGGCATGCAAGCCAGGGGCTGCCTCACTTCCGCTTAATGATGTATGTTGGGCTGCCTTTTCGGAAATCCACTGGGATGCCCCAATTAGCCTCTGTTTGCAATGTTTCTCGAAATGCGTGCCAAGCTTCGGAAGACTGCTGATTCTTGATATGCTGCAACAGAGAGCAGGAAAGGGGCATAGCAATGTATTTCACAAATATATGCATGCCTCGATCCTCGTGCCACCAATCACGCATCTCGATGCATGATGGCCGAGGAGTCGGATTGCACAACTCAATATAGGATGAATGCAGATGAATGCTACAACAAAACCTAACTCCATCATGGGTAATCCGGAGTGTCGGTGACTTAGGAATTGAGACCCGTTCCGTTACTCGGAGTACGGAACGTGCCTCGTTTCCCGTGCTCGGGCTAACTCCTATCCGAACACGATGCAATATGCATGATATGTATGAAATGCAACTAAAATACAATCCTAACATACACAATGTTATGGAATGGCATACACGCTACACGAGGTAATACACAACCGGGCATACACAATGCTATGGATGAAATGGCATACGCAATGCAATAATGGGCTTACACTAACATGAGAGAGCCTCAGCTACACTCACATAAGAGGCCGATAGATGAAAATGAGATGCCTCGAAATGCGTGCACACGGACACACAAACCGAGGCAATGGCATACGCAATGCGATGAGACTAAAATGGCATACAAAATGCAAAATGGACTTACACTAACATGAGTGAGCCTCAGCCACACTCACATAAGAGGCCGTTGGATGAAAATGAAGTGCCTCGAAATGCGTGCACACGGGTGCGCAAACCGAGGCGATGGCCCTAAGGCATGAAATGGCATGGAAATGATATGTAAACATGCAAATGAATTTTGGCACTGAAATGTGGGGGAAAAACAGCCCCGAAATGAGGCGAAAATACACCCGATGCGTGAAATGGCCCCAAAACATGAATTTAGGCACCCGAAATGGCCTATAGCTATACCAAACATGCACAATATAGACATGGGATGAAAATGAAGTAGCAAGACAGCCCCAAGAAAAGCATTTTTCAGTTATAAAAAGGGCTAAACAGCAAGCACACATAGGATTAAGCAAGAATGCAAAAATGGCCCCGCAAGAGGGGTATTGAAGCAAGTGATACATGCGATGCCCAAATGGAAAAATACCCTTCTACAACACTGATGAGGGACTAAAAATATGAGCATTTACAGTAGATGACATCCCCCAACTCAGTATGAAAACATGCTAAAAATGTCATGCAAGAACTAGGATACATAAGGCTATAACATGAGGTACCCCAAACATTCATCAAACCAGCAAAGACCCTTAATGAAATATGTCAATAAGATCAAAATATGACTCTTTCCAGTTCTGATTATGGCCGAAAACAGAGGCTAGATAAGCTTAAAAAAGCATGCAAAAATGGGGGTCAAAGAGGGGTATAATGACAAGTATAACATGGAGACCCCCAACAAGGTTGATCCCTTCTACAATGTTGTAGAGGGACACAAAATAAGATTTCTCACAGTTCATGACATGCTCCAAAACAATTTAAATATAGGCCAAACAAATCATGCAAATTTACGGTAAATAGGAGGAATTGTGAAGCAAGTGCAAGATAGAGGGCCCAAAAAGGGTTGAGCCCTTCTTCAATATTGAAGAGGGGCTCAAAATAGGCCCTCTTACAGTTTAAATTATGCTCGAAAACAGATCACACATGGGCTAGAAATTTCATGCAAAATATTGGCATATAAGATGATATTGAAGCAAGTGCCAAATGGAGGGCTCAAACAAGGTTGAGCCCTTGAACAAACATGAAGATAAGCTCAAAAGAGTGACCCTTTCAGTTAGGGTCGGAGCCTAAAACAGTGAGAAAATAGGCTTAAGAAATGAAGCAAGAAAGTGCTACAAAAGAGGGAGATTGAGACTTACCCTTGTAGACAAGTCTTGGCTGCCTTTTGCTTGAAGAATGGATGCCTCCTAGCTGCTGGAAATAGAGTAGTGGTGGTGATGCTTGGTAGTAATGAAGAAATGGAGTTGGAACTTGGAGTTTGGAGCTTGAAATGAGAGAGATTGGGAGAGGCAATGCAAGAGGCTTCAAGGGTTTTTTGTCAACCCTCAAAATAGGTTTTTGAGCTTGGTTATATAGACCAAAAGGGGGGAGAAAGGGAGGGAAAAAGTGAACCAAGCTTCCCTCCACCAGCTGTCCCCCCCCCCCCGAATACAGATCTTTTGGGAGAAAAAGGTGCACAGCTGTAAAGTACACAGCATGGGGATCATGGCCGGCCATGTGTTTTTGCTGCAGGTGGCCGGCCGGCCACCCCCTATGGCCGGCCGGCCAAGGGTCAAAATGGGCCAAATGAATTAGTGGCCGGCCACCAAGTATTGGTGTCCTCCCAGGTCTTCTCAACACAACCATGTGGTTCAAATCTGGCAACTCTAAAACAGGAGAGAGAATAGGCCAGTTTAAAGAGGGGTTCAAAAGGGTCAATAACAATTACTGGCCAGCCATGTGTTTTTAGGATCCTCCCATGTGTGTACAACACAAATATGTGGTTTTGGCTCGAAGAAAATGCTCCTAGGGTGGTCAACATTAGCCCGGAAGTGAGAAAAACGGGCGTCGGAGGGCGCCGGAAGAGCATAACTGGTTGCTGAGACAATTGCTGGCCTCCCACCCTCCAGTGATCTTCCTGGTGATAAAACAGAGGTACCTGCCAAAAATAAACGAAAACCGATGCAAAACGAATGCTCGGGGGTCAAAACGCGCAGTTCGGGGTCCCGAAAATAGGCCGTTAAGCACCGAAAGTGGCATTCGGCCACGAAGTGGGTATCTAAGACCCCAGTGTCCCTCGAAAGGGAGTAAATGAAATGCACGCCAAAAACCGGAGGAATCGGAGATGGTTGGGTGGTCCCGAACCGAGGCACACGGCCCGACGGCTCCGAAAACCGGGAACCGGGCTCCGAAATGGGCAAAATGGCCTACGGCCACGAAATGTAGCCCACGGCCACTGAGAGATGGTCTACGGGACCTCTCCCTCCCCTCAGGAAAGAAAACAGAGAAAACTGAGTCCGGTTCGCAAACCGAGGGGCACAGAAGAGAGTTCGGAAGTCCGGAGGCAGGGCGCACGGCCGCGACTCTGAGACTTCTGAACGAGCACAATATGCAACATCACCGAGCACTCAACCGGTGACGTCTGAGTCTTAAGGTCGGTCAAAAATGGGGTGTTTACAAGTACCTGCTGCATTCCCAGCCCGAGGCGCACAGCTTGCCCGGTATACCACAGCATGGAGGACTAGAGAGCTCCTGGCCCCTGCTTCCACTTTCAGTTGCACTTTGTCTGATGAGTGCTTGGATTGGCTCAATGAAGAGACACAGGAAGGGCCCACTTTGGCATCAGAAGCTTCAACCAGCTCTGGAAGGGGGCGCAGGAAACCTGACTTATCTATGCCCCGAATTTATTGCTTTATTAGTACTTTCAAGTTTTCTTTATGATTGTAATAAAAAAGCAACTTCAATTGTATGCAAGAGCAGGAGAACTCTGTATTGAAATCAATGAAATTGAAGGTTGTGGGTACTGAAAATTTTCCGCTTTGGTCCAAAAATGGTCTAAGTTGTAAAAAAATTAATTTTGAACAAAGTCAACTTTTTTTAAAACTTTTCAAAATCATTTTCGATATGGATCAGAACTGGACACGCCTGAAATCTATTACTGAGATGCACAACTCCGGATCCCAAGTAACTGAAAAGTTGCCCCTAGCCTGAATAGTATCGCGGCACTGCACAGCAACGGAAAGTTGCCCTTAGTCTGAAGAGCACTACACCGGAGATCATATCCGAACTCTTGAATGCTGAATAGACAAAGATGACCGAGGTGATCAAATGGACAAAGTTGATCGGGGAAAAGTTTATGGCTGAACTTCAGGATGAAGTTGCCTACGTATCCCAAAGATGGGAATCAAGCCTTACGTAGTTCAAGCTCAGGTTCACTCGAGTATTTTCACTCTCCTTTTACGCTCTAACTTTTGCCAAGGCCGCCCTTTGCGGGTTTTCAACCTTGCGAGCTCAGTTTTTATCATTTCAAATTTTTTGTGCTCTAACTTTTGCCTAGGTCGCCCTTTCGGGTTTTCGGCCTAGCGAGCCTCTCAGGGGTAATATTTCTTCAACTTGTCCATATTGATCGGTTGGGAGAACTCTAGGCCATCTAGGTCCATCAGGACGACAGCTCCCCTGACCAGATAGACTTAATGATGTAGGGACCAGTCCAATTGGGTCTGAACTTGCCCCTTCGGTCGTGGATGGGAGCTCGATTGTCCTTGAGCACCAAATCTCCTTCTTTCAAATTCCTGGACTTAACTTTCTTGTTGAAAGCCCTGGCAATTCTGCACTGATAACCCTAAACATGGTACAGTGCTTTCAGTCTGCGCTCGTCAAAGAGCATGAGTTCTTCAAATCTGCTCTATTGCCAATCTGCTTCGGCTATCTGACACTCAGCCAGCACTCTCAAAGATGGAACTTCAATCTCGATAAGTAGAACGGCCTCCATCCCATAAACTAATGAATACGGAGTCGCCCCAGTAGACGTTCTAATTGAAGTCCGATAACCCCACAGAGCAAACGACAGCTTATCTGGCCAATCCCGGTAGGTTTCTACCATCTTCTGCAGTATGTGTTTGATATTCTTGTTGGCAGCCTCAACCGCTCCATTGGTCTGCGGCCGATAGGTGGACGACTTATGAAAAGCCACATTGTATTTTTCCAACAAATCAATCACTTCCTTCTTGAAGTGGGAACCATTATCTGAAATGACCTTGTTTGGGACCCCATAACGACAGATGATGTTGTTTCTGATAAACTTTGCAACGTGCGACGCCTTCAACACCGCATAAGATTGGGCCTCAACCCACTTTGTAAAATAATCTATCGCGACCAGGATGAACTCATGCCCATTTGACCCCTTCGGAGTGACAGCCCCGATCACATCGATTCCCCAAACTAAAAATGGCCAGGGCGAAGTCATATTGTACAGCTTCGACGGCGGGATGTTCATGTGATTTGCATGGATCTGGCATTTGTGGCATCGCCGAACGAAGCCGATACAATCCTCCTCCATGGTGGACCAGTAGTAACCCTGTCTGAGAATCTTTCGAGCTAACATTACCCCGTTCATATGCGCACCAGATTCCCCTCCATGGATGGCCTTCACAAGGCATTTTGATTCTTCAGCTTCAACGCACAGCTTATGCATTCCCAGATGACCTCTCTTATACAATTTACCTCCGCAGATGATGAACTGAACGGCCATTCTCCTGATTGCCCTTTTATCCTTAGCATTAGCCCTTGGTGGATAAGCCTCTTTCTCCAAGAAGTTCCAAATGTCGTAATACCAGGGGTTCTCGTCCTGAACCTCATCTATCGCGGCAATCGACTCGTAAGCCGGCACAAATTTTTGGTCGATAATGACTGGACGCATCCGGACTCCAAACGGGATGTCTATTATGGAAGATAGAGTTGCTAGTGAATCTGCAAACCTGTTGTTTTCTCTTAACAGATGAGTAAAATTTAACTTCTCAAACCAAGGAATTAACAAGTCCAAGGTCTGGTGGTACATAATCATCTTTTCTTCTTTGACTTTCCAGTCTCCTTTTGCTTGAGACACAACAAGGTTCGAGTCCCCGATGACGTCCAACCGTTTTGCCCCTAGTTCCAGGGCTGCTTCTAGACCGGCAATGCATGCCTCATATTCTGCTTCGTTGTTCGAGACTTTGAACCGGAGTTTGAAGGCTAGAGGGATACGGGAATTGTCGGGTGCTATCAGCAACACTCCTATCCCATACCCATACTGGTTTGACACTCCGTTAAAGTACATCGTCCAAAACTCGTCATCGATATGCAAAATGGCCTCATCTGGGAATAAGTACTCAACTGCTTCACCCTCTTCCACTGGATGATCGGCTAAGAACTCTCCTACCGCTCTTCTCTTGACTGACTTGCATGTCACATTTTTCAGATCGAATTCGGAAAGCAACAGTAACCAACGAGCTAGCCTACCCGTAAGCACTGGTTTCTCGAAGAGATATTTGATGGGATCTAATCTCGAAACCAACATTACAGAGTGAGCTAACAGGTAGTGCCGCAGCTTCCTGGTAGCCCATACCAAGGCTAAGCAAGCCTTTTCTAACGGTGTGTAGCGAGTCTCATACTCCAGCATCTTCTTGCTCAGGTAGTAGATGGCTCTCTCCACTTTGTCCTCTGATTCTTGTGCGAGCATACAGCCCATTGTAGTCTCAGTTACTGAAAGATACAAAATCAACGGTCTCTCCGGCTCTGGCGGTGACAGTACAGGCGGGTTCTGTAAGTATTCCTTGATTTGTTCAAAAGCAGCTTGGCATCGGCCATCCCATTGGAATTTCTTTCCTTTCTTCAAGAGACCAAAAAGTGGTTCACAAGTTAAGGTTAATTTTGAGATGAACCGTCTTATGAATTGCACTTTACCCAGAAAGCCTCGCACCTCCTTTTCAGTCCTTGGTGGTGGCATTTCTGAGATGGCCCTGATTTTGGAAGGGTCGACTTCGATACCTCTCTGTGTAATCAGAAACCCCAGCATTTTCCCTGCTGTAACACCGAACGTACACTTCTGAGGATTCAGCCGCAACCGAAATTCCTTGATCCTTTGGAAAAAACTTTTGCAAGGCGGTGTAGTGGCCCTCTCTTTCTTTGGACTTGACAATCATGTCGTCCACGTACACCTCAACCTCTTTGTGGATCATGTCATGCAATATCGTGGTCGCGGCCCGTTGATATGTAGTTCCAACGTTCTTCAACCCAAATGGCATCACCCTATAACAGTAAGTCCCCCATGGGGTGGTGAAAGCAGTCTTCTCCCGGTCTTCGGGTGCCATCACTATCTGATTGTAGCTTGAGAAGCCATCCATGAACGAAAGTAAAGCATGCCCTGCTGTGAAGTCCACTAACTCATCAATATGCGGCAAGGGAAAGTCGTCCTTCGGACTGGCTCTGTTTAAATCCCTGAAATCCACGCATACCCGGATCTTGCCATTTTTCTTCGGCACCAGAACAATGTTGGCCAACCAAGTCGGGTATTCGGATACCAGCAGGAACCTGCGTCGATTTGTTTGGTGACCTCTTCTTTAATTTTGAGGGCCCAGTCAGGGCGGATCCTTCTAAGTTTTTGTTTAACGGGTCGGGCCTCGAGGTCAAGAGGGATCGTGCGGTTGTACAATCTCAAGATCGATCCCAGGCATGTCTTCGTAGGACCACGCAAAAACATCTTTGAAATCTTTTAATAAAGAGACTAAGCGCTCGCGTTCCTCCGAAGACAACGTGGACCCGATCTGGACCACAAGCGGGTCCTCCTCAGTACCAATATTCACGGTAGTGATTTCATCCATAAGGGTTTAACAAATCTCTCCTGCTCTTGTTCAATTAAGCGTTGCAAAACCGGAGGAATTTCTTCCTCATCGTTTTCATCAAAATTTTTGAAAGTCTGAGTTAATGCAATAAATCAAGGGCACAGAAAAGTACTCAGAAACCACAGCCACATCATTCAGTTAAGCACATCCAAATCGTCTGATTCTTCGGTTACAACAGACTCAAAAGAGAAAGAAAAAGACGACCTAACAGGACTGTAGTATCCGGGTTATCACCCCCTGGAATACCGGACTCAGACTCAGTCGAGCTGGAACCTGATTCTGACTCAACAGATTCAGAGGAATCAGATTCCGGCTCATTACCTGACTTGGTGCTGCTTGACAAAAACCCTCTTCATACTGCCAAATGAGAGAGGGTGCGATAGATGCATCCAAAATGTTTGCTGGCAGGCCTGCAGCCGTTTCATTCCCGATCACGCATACCGAGAAGTTATCCCCCAAGCACTTCTGTTCGATCGGAGGATCTAAAAGTAGACATGCCAACGCTACCCCCATTTCACTTTCGGCGTCCTCAGACTCCACTTTCTTGCTCTGCTCAGCCTCAGCCAATGGGTCCGTCTGCTCTTCGGCAACATCCTCCCCGGATAACTGTAGGTCAAAGAAAATCTCAAACCCAGGCACGCGCTTCCTTTCCGCGTTCAACCATGGCTCCGGGAAGCCACAAAAAGGAAAGTCCTCTCCCTCCCGGACGAAGCGTTCATTTAGGGTACCCTGAATGGGCCGGTGCATTAAGTCAAAAGGCTTCCCCGCCTTCTTCGCTCTGGCTCTCCCTGCCATCTCCTTGCCCTTCCTTATCCAATCTTCTTTGGTGGGCAGATAACCCAGGCCAAAGGTATGTGGGTTGTGTGGCACTTCGGCCAATGCTGCGAACAAGCTTCCGGCCGCTCTTTCCTAATCCCATTCTGGGGATGTGTTGAAGCTTGTTCATGAGGTATACTGATTGAGCACTGACATACAATCCCTCATTAGCAGCCATGATGTTCTGCACGACCCGGGCCTCAGCCAGGGTAAAACCGGATAAGAACACATCCTCCACACTGTGCTCAATTTCCAAAACTGGCGTAGATACTTCCGGCGGTGGATGGATCGATGAATTCCCAAAAACAATGGTTACTCCCTTCCCATGGGGGTATTTCACCATCTGATGCAAGGTGGACGAAACTGCCTTTACTTGGTGCAACCACGGCCGCCCTAAAAGCATGTGGAAAGTTGCAGGAACTTCTAAGACGTGGAAGTCTATTTCATGCTGTCCCGGTCCAACCTTGGTCTGAATTTTCACTGTCCCCATGACTTCTCTACTCGTGTTGTCATATGCCCGAATCACCTGGGCTGTCGGCGCAAAGTCCGCGGTCTTTAAACCGATTGCATACGCTGTCCTTGCCGGGCAGACATTGATGGCGGATCCTGTGTTGACAAGCACCACGGGTATCCATTTGTTTCTACACTCCACAGAGATGTAGAGTGGCTTGTTATGACTCGCACCCTCAGGTGGCAATTCCTTGTCGGAGAAAGTCAACATCGGGGTAGCCCCTCCCGAAAAAACTAAGCCCACCAGCTGTTCGGGCGTGGTGTCTATTGAGAGCTTGGCCTTGTCCATGGCCGATAAGACAGCTTGTCGATGCACTCACGATGCCATAAGCAGTCCCCAGATGGAGATGTCCGCCTGTATCTTTTTCAACTGCTTCAGTACAGCTTACATATAATTCATTTCATTGCAAAAGGCATAAATAAACTTACAATGTTCGAAACTACTACACCAACAGAGGGGGAAAACATTCTTAAAGTACAAGGAAGAGAAGACTAGAAATGAAACAAATGAAAACAACAAAATGGAGACGACACTAACAATTTTGCAAAGAATACAATCAAACATGAAATATGGTCTCCATGCATGGATGAACTGTAAACCAGGGACGAACTCGTACATAGTCAATATCACCAAGGCACAGATTCAAATTGCAAACCTTCCTAAAACTCTTATCTTTTAAGTCATAGGATATGACTTTACCAGGTATGTATAAGACCAGACACGAATCCCCTTCAACGTCTCCACCAAGGAAGCAAAGTACATTGAATGTATAACCCATACACGGGTGATCAGCGTGTTCACGATACATCTTCGGAAAAGCTGATACAACCAATTTTAGGTCAACACGACACTTGACAAACGATTTGGAATAGTCTGTCTCCAACTCGAGCACATAAAAATGACGTGAGCAATTTTTAATAAACTTAATTAACTGTAGACGACCTCCAGACTCCGCAAAATATAATAGGTCCTTTGTGAGTAAACAATGAGGCATTGGCAATGGGAAGAGTCTATCTTGATTAACATCATAATAGATTGATCTTACGGACTGACAACTAGGCCAATGAATCTTACCGTTAAGAAAGACTCCATTTTCAAATACTACACGCGTTGAGTAAGCATATGATACCTCGGAAAACGTCCAAGTTCGGGTTTGGGAGGAATATATGGCAGTTTGAAAATCAGGGCCGCACCATCTTTTGGAACGGAGAGCAACTAGCTTGTAGTGAAATGAAACAGAGGGATCAAAAGCCAATTCATTGAAACAACAAAGTTTCGGTCATCCCCATTGGTGGGCCTAGGGATGGTGGAAGTATTTGGTGGTGGGGTTGAGAAGGTAGTAACGAGTATCGCTGTAATCTAAAGTGAAGCAAGAGGAAGAACAGAGGAACAACCCATTACAGGACTGGGAAATCTTGACCCCGTTGGGGTCATTGACGAAATCGAATGATCGAATTGAATTGGAAGGAAGTAACGAAATGTGATTGAAATTGATAGAGCGAGAGGAAGGAGTTGAGTAGCGTCGGAGGAAAGAGGAAGGAGAAATTGGGGGAATCCAGTCTCGAAGGACATAGCAATCGGAGATGAGAGAAAGCCATCTCTTTGAAACACGCTTGAAAGAGAAGAGAGGCTTGGCGGGAAGTCGAATTAAGATATGTTTGAGAAGATCGTCGTTGTTGATGACTCTTTCGGTGGAGGTGAGAGTGAGGGTGGTGGTGGTGGAGATGCGGCGGCGCTGAGGGCGGTGAAGGAGGGCAGAGGAAGACATGGCGGCGGCGGAGGAAACAGAGGAGGAGGAGGAGGGTGTGGGGACGAAGAAGATGGAAACAAGGGTTCCATATATATAGAGATAATTGAATGAACGTATAGTTGAGTTGAGTTGAGTTGCGATTCCTCTTCGTTTTTCTTTTCTGGCAAATGGCAATGCTGTTTAGTTCTCACACAGATCAGCTCTGATACATATATTATATATATATATATTATATTGTTGGGGTGCTGTGTTGTGTTTTGTTTTATTGCTAAGAGACGTTTCCGCTATCCCTTCCCTCCTTAACCAAATTATTTTTTATTGCTATGATAATTAATTTTTATTTTTTATTTCTTAAACAAATTAATTTTTAATTTTTTTTAAAAAAATTTAAAAATCAAACCATACATAACTTTAAAATATTTTGATAAGTAATTTCTTACGTTGATAACTTATTTCAATTTATATTTATAAAAATTTTAAAAACTGTCATAAAAACTTGTTTGATAATTTTTTTGGTTTATAAATGGTTATCTCAGTTTGTAAATTTGAGAAAAAAACGTAAATTCAAAAAATGAGTTTACGTTGGTTTTTAAACAAAAATTTAAAAATTTTACTAACAAAATTTTTTTTCAATTAATTTTTTTTCCAATTAATTTTTTTTTTCAATAAATTTTTTTTGGGAGACTTATTTATAAGTCATTTTTCAGACACTTATGGTAGGTTAAGTCCTGTGTAATTTCTTATAGAGTCTTAAGTCCTATTTAGATAGTAATATATTCCACAAGATCCTACATAAACGTAACGTGACGTGACACTTATATAAACGTAACGTAACGTGACACCTACATAAATGTAACGTGACACATATATAAACGTAACATAACATGACACCTATATAAACGTAACGTAACACCTACATAAACGTAACGTGACACGTAACGTAACGTGTCACGTTATGTTTCGCAAACTTAATGAGTTTTTATTTTTTTAAATTAAACGTGAAAATGTTGCTGGTTTATGTTGGTGTCACGTTACGTTTCATATAAATATGATCTATGGCAACATTCAATTTCCTATATAGGTGTCACGTTACGTTACGTTTATGTAGATATGATCTATGGTAACATTCAATTTCCTACAATTTCCTATATAGGAAATTGAATGTTACCATAGATCATACGTGTCACGTCACGTTTATGTAGGTGTCACGTTACGTTACGTTTAGGAAATTGCATGTTACCATAGATTATATAGGAAATTGCATGTTACCATAGATCATACGTGTCACGTCACGTTTATGTAGGTGTCACATTACGTTACGTTTATGTAGATATGATCTATGGTAACATGCAATTAGGAAATTGCATGTTACCATAGATTATATAGGAAATTACATGTTACCATAGATCATAGGTGTCATGTTACGTTTATGTAGGTGTCACGTTACGTTACGTTTATATAGATATGATCTATAGTAACATTCAATTTCCTATATATGGTTTTATTATTATTTGTAGACGTCCCTGAACGTCTCGGGAGCTCACTACAGTTCAGGACTCAATGTCACGGTCCTGTATCTAATCTCGCAGAGTGCAATGCAAGACCGATGAATCATCAAAGAGTCCAAATCTGGCAAATCGTTTTGGAAAACAGATTTTTTTAGAAAGAAGTACCAAACATGGACTGCTTTGCCAGATACAGAGTCGCCACCTAAATATTTTTTATGGGGAAATTTAGGAAACCCTGACTCGTTGCCTAAGGCCACATGTCCGTTATCACCAAAGTTGCCTCGATTCGGGCACTTGGATACGATTGGGGAAGGTCAGCTATGAGCACCCCCGCTCGCCCGATCAAAGATCGGCCTCTACTAACCATGATATCTAGTTTTGAAAACATTATGTATTCTTATTCCGGTTAATTAGTTAATCTTACTATGCGATGCGCACAACACAAAAGTATAGACTAGATCGCCTAATTTGGAACAAAGCATTGCATATCCGCTCGTTTGGAAGACAGTTTGAAATTTGCTACTCACAAGTAGGCTAAAACACGAATTTCAACGAGTTGTTCCAACTCAAGCAATCCAATCTCCACCCACAGGCATCTAGGCAGTAAATCAACTAAGCAGTTAGCCTCATGGCAAGCATGCTTTCATGTTAACATTCACACTCATGCGAGATGCTAAAACATAAACACTCACCTAGTACTCCAAGCCAAAACAAGGAATATGTTAGTAATCAAATGTATGATCCAAGTCCATGTTAAGGTGACTAATGCATCGCAGGCAAAATGCAGCTAGAATAGGCTCGGCTAATCTATGGATGGCATGTGAAATACAACTTGATACATATATTCAAATTATAATTGAAATACTATGCAGTTTGTATGATGCGCCGAGCCCGGTGCATGCAATACTAATGAATGTGTACAAACATGCTATCATAAGTATGCTAATCAAAACATGTCCTAATACTAACCATCAAAAGCAGGTAAGTAAAAGGGAGAAAGAAGTGGGGATTGGAAGATATGCATCACACACACGCATGCTTATTACACAATTCGCCCTCTCTCGAAGGGATCAAAAGAATAATACAAATTTAACTGACTAACCAGCCAATTAATTATTACAGACCACTTAACTAGTTAAGCAAATTAACTAAGCTAATAAAGCGGTAAAACAGCCTCGGGAAGAGGGTCCAATGCATGCGTGCTTGGCTCCGCTCGGAAATCCACCACCATGCATAAACTGCCTCTGTTTTCACTGTTTTATGCCTCTGAAAATTGCACAAGCCCCAAGAATGCTTCAGAATCACTCCTTGATCATTGTGGAAGGTCATCGGCCAAGAGGAATGGTCACCGGCCATGGCAAAGTGGTCATCGACCATCTATTGAGCTCTCGGCCATCCATTGTTGGTTGATCAGCACTGAAGGTGGTCGGTCGACCATATCTTCCTGCAGCACCCTGTTTTGATAGCAGCAGAGGGCAGACAAAGCATGGCAATGCATTTCAAGCAAATGTTTGCACAACCAACCTCCCCATCATGTTGTGGACTCAAGGGAGTATGGTACTCGACCCTTGGACCACCAATCGCGCATTTCAATGCGTGATGGTCCAAGAAGTCAAGTGTGCATTTTGATGTCAAATGTAATGCACACAAACACACTATGGGCCCAACCTCTATCATAATCAATTCAAGAGGCAAGGCATGCATGCCAAATGCAACCTAAGCATGCGAGCTAAGTATGCAACATGAAAATGCAAACACGCATGCAAACATGCAAGCATGTGACAATATTCACACAAATGAGCATGCAAGACATGATGCAACCAAAGCATGTAAACATGAAGCAATGTAACAACATTTGAGCAACATGCAAAAGATGGACTTAGACTAATATGGACAAGCCTCAGCCATGTCTAAATAAGTAGCCAAAATGCTATGGAAATGAAGGCAAATTTACATACAAACATGCATGCAAACATGGTTCAAAACTTAAGCACAAAGAAACAACTTTTAAGCACACTTAAAAGGAACAAACATGGACAAATGGCATACATTGTAAGCTCTGAAATCATGTTAGAATGGCGCCAAACCAAACAAACAAAACATGCAAGCAAGCCTAAGGCATAAGGCTAACCTAAGGGATTAAATCAAGGCCATGCAAGGCGAGTCCCAAAGGATCGAGGGGACTCAAAACAGTCCCAATGTAGGTCGAGACAAAGCCCAAAACACACTTAGATGGCATCTAAATGGCCTACATATGGAAGCATACACAATGGTCCAAATATGGAGCATAAGACATCAACCTCTTAAAGCATTAAAGGAGTATCAAATGCAAGCATACAAGCATGCCACAAGGACTGAAATGACATAACTAATGGTGCCAAACCACTGAAATGATGCAAGTAGAGCATGCTAGAGAATCCAATGCTCAAAGCTTATAAGGGAGATTGCATGGTAGCTATACAAAGCAAATCATGGATGACCCAAATAACCAAAATCAGACCTTAAGCACACCAAAACATGCATAAAAGTTTCACAAAGCTAAACCAAAATCATGCTAGAAAGTCATGGTACATCATGATGCATGTTAAGGCAATTTCATGGCATTACAAGACAAGTATGCAAAGCATGCATGGTGTGTCTAAACCAACTTAAAACAGTGCTATAGCATGGCAAAATAACCACAAATATCAACTAAGACATGGCCAACATGGACTTAATTAAGGTGCTCACACATGAGGCTAAAATGACAAGTTTTGAAGACAACAAGGAGAGGGGATGACCCTCTCCTTCTTAGGACCTCAAAACACCATCCCCACCACTGAAATCCCTCTGGATTTCAGTGGTGAGGAGGCCAATACAAGGTGGTCCCGGAGCTCACCAAAAATAGCACAAAAAAGAGGCTAAACAAGGCCTAAGAGGGAGTAAACGACCCCAAACCTCAAAGAGACCTTAAACAAAGATCAAAAGCAAGTAAAAATAGAACTTTTTTCAGTTATACACTAAGCTTAAAAACAGATTCAAGATAGGTTAAAAGCTTGTGCAAAAATGGGGAATAAAGAGGTAAGTTTCTTACCCTTAAAGACCTCTTCAAGAATGGAGCTCCAGTAGCCTTTCCAAGCTTAAATCCACTCAAGAACTTCAAGAACAACCCTTTGGCACCTCAGCAACCAAGTTATGGTGTAACACTAGGTGCCTTAGTGCAAAACTAAGAACAAACACAACCTTATGCACACACAAAGGCAAAAGGGAGGGAGATATAGAGATAGATAGATACACAAACCCTAACCCTAATCTCAGAGCCTTCTGGAACTTTTTTTTGGAACCCTTGAGGAGGGAGGAGAAGCCCTCCCTTTATAGGACTCCACTCTTGCAAAGCTTACAAAACAAGCTAAGTAAGAGGGAAATCCCTCCATACACGTGTATGGAGGAGGTGCATTGTGGATGCCACCTATCACAGCTGGCATAAAATATCTGCCAAAAGCAGATGAACAGTGGTCGGCCAGCCAAAAATGACAAATTGACCAAAGAAATGGTCGACTGACCATAAAAGGTGCCGACCGGCCACTACCAATGGCCGGTAGCAACAAAACAGGGCCGGTGGCCTCAAACCATGGCCGGTGAGGTGTGGGGATGGCCAACAAGCCATTCCCTGCCCTCAGAAGCAAAACAACAAGTGTTTGGTGCAAAACTAAACACAAAACAGTCAAGTTGAGAGTTCCTAAGGCAAGGCACGTAGCCGAGACCTCCGAGAACTCAAAACGAACACAAACATGGATGATCACCGAGTGTTCAAACAGTGACGTCCAAATCTTGAGGACGGTAAAAAATGGGGTATCTACAGATATTAACAACTAATATTGAGGGTAAATGTGTCAACAATCTTCCTACAGGACTTATGGAAACATAAGTTTTTTAGTAGGATCATATGTAGCATAAGTCTCCCTAATAAGACTTATAAATAATTTTCCCATTTTTTTTTCCAACTAATACTAACCGAGGGGGAAATTGGTAATGCTACTTTAAACCTTAAGAAGGGGATTGTAATTTCTAAAATGTGAGGGGTGTCAATGTAATTTACCCAATAAGGGCAAAATTGGTATTTAAAAAATTAAATTGCTGAGGGATAATCTGTAATGAAATTTTAAACCTCAGGGGAGAGATGTAATTTCTAAAAGGTGAGGGAAAAACTATAATAAATATAAACCTCATGGGGTGTTAGTGTAATTTATCTATAAAATAAAAATGTTACAATTATTAAATCTGACTTTATATTTTTTATGAATGATATTCATTGATAATCTTACAAAATGAACATTTCATATCATTAAAACTAAACCTATGATAAACTCTACATCCTCAACCCAAAATAACTCTTTATCTTTAAATTTTAAAATAGATACCCAATTTTGACATTTGACCTTTGATTTTGCAATTTGTAACCATTAATTAAAAAATTTAGGTGTTGTTCTACAACATTTACAATTTATTGTTTTAAGTAAAAATAAAAACAAAAAACATAATTGATTTAAATTTTTATTTTCAAAACAAGTGAAAATGGAGGGCTATGGGAAGTGATTTTTAAGAAAATGTGGTTGCCGAAGGTGGCTATTGCAAGTAAGAGATAATTGGTCGCGATGGCAAATGATTAGTGATTGAGTGGCCTAAGGTGGTTTGGCGAAGGAGATCATTGGCAATGATAGCCAATAGCGATGAGTAGGCATCGGGGTAGAGTTATAAAAATAAAAATAAAAATGAAGAAGTTAGTTTTATTATATTGAGAAAATTTTAATTATATACATAAAAATATAATTACTAATAAAATTGAGGCGGGGTAGGATACATCGAGGCAGGAGAGTAATGGGTTGTAGTCGAAACGGTGGGAAAAAGGAAGAAAAACTGAAAGAAGAAAATAAAACAAATAGTGAAACCAACTTTTTTGTGTTTACAAAATATTTTGTAAATTGTTTATCATTTTTTGAAAAAGAAAACACAAATTAAACGAGTTTTTGTTTATATTTTTGAAAAATTTTATAAATATAAACAAAAAATTGAAAATATTAAAATATATTATTGTTATTTTCATGAACATACATTCCATATGTTATTTGTGGACCAATCACAAATAATGAAATTTATCCATCTAAAAATAGTGAAAATTTTAAAATCTAAAACAAATAACAATTTAATTTTGTCATCTCAGAACTCCCAATTTTTTATTTTTACATCTAAAATACGGACTTGATTTTTGGATTTGGACCTCCATTTTGCAATTCTAGTCAACAATTGGAAATTGTGTTTGTTTTGTTTTCAAAATTTGTTTTATGAAGAACACTAAAAACTAATTTTGTGAAAAAAATTTAAAAAAGAGACTCAACATTTTAATATTGTTGTTCTTTTTCTTTTCTTTTTTTGGGGGGCCAAAAAATATTTTTTAAAGATTCAAAAACATCTTTTTGGTGTTTATTCACCAAACTGGGTTGTAGTAGTTTTCAAAAAACAAAATTTGAAAATGAGTTTGGTAAAAATAAACAAGATTTTTTGAAAAAATTTCAAAAATTAGTTTGATGAGAAAAAATAAAAATAAAAATAAAAAACACTCATTATTTTTATACTATTTTCTCTTTTTTTGGGTAGAAATAGTTTTTGAATATTATTTTTAGTGCTTTTTAGTGCCAAAAAGAAGAATCATAATGAAAATAAGAGATCTTTTACTAGGTATGTGTGGAGATGAAACTCTCAATGCCTGTATAAAATTGTCACCGAATTATCATTAATGACACTGCATGAGTATTGTCATTTGTCAAAAATAATAATCGTAATGAAAGTAAGAGATCTTCTACTAGGTGTGTGTTGAGATGAAATTCTTCACACCTATATAAAATTGCCCCCAACTTACCACTAACTACACTACATATGCTTAATAAGCCTCAGTTTGGGAAGTGGGTTGAGTTTTTGACTTTTTTGGTTATTTTAGTCTGGACTAAAAAACTTGGTTTGGGAAGGATTTTTTGACTTTTTGGCTTTTTTGATTTTTTTTTGTGAGAGAAGAGTGTAATAATTATGGGTTGGATGTGATATTTTGTTTTGAGTGTTGCTATTAGCACCTACCAAAATTCTTTGGACTTCCCATTTCTTTTGACCCCAACCCTAAACCCTAAATTTTAATAATATTTTTTTAGACACCCCACTTATTACCAAATCTACCCATATTCATAATATTTTCACAATGAAATGTACACTCACCTAATTTTTCATCCTCATCTCCTGAATCAACCTCGTCACTGCTCTGCCATCGCTCCTCTCTCTCTGCAACTCTCTCCACTATCCAGTACCTCCAGAGCTTAATCTAAACCAAGAAGATCACAACAATCGAAACCGAAACCGACAAAATTGATGGAACCCACCATTTTTCACACAAAGATTTGTAATCATTTTGGTTTTTGGTGGTTTAAGTGAAGAGAATGATTGAGAATAAGGAGTGGAAAATGAAGAAGAAAAAACAGAGTTGGAATATTTCTCTTCCAATTGTGTCTTTTCTTGTTTCTTTAATTGTGATTCAGCGAGCACAGAGGTGTTCTTCTCTTTGCAAGAGCTTGAGGAGTAAGAGGTGACCTGGGCTTTGAGAGATTTCCATTAATGGGTGGTTTTGAATTGTGGAGATTAGTTTGTGGGGTTGGTGTTCTTCATCGATTGGGATTTCGACGACGTGGGTCTCTTTGGAATTTGCCATTAATTGGGAAATTTAGATGAGAAAGTGAAGATTGATGCGAATTGTAGGAATAGAAAACAATGTATATATATGGAAAACTAATCTCCATAATATTTCCATAATATTTTCAGAATAGAAAACTAATCTCCATAATATTTTCACAATGAAATACATACCCACCCAATTTGTTCACCACTGTGTAGCCGAAAAAATGTATTTTGTTCAGAACTGTTTTGTCAAACAATAATGATCTTGTCAGCACTGTATGTCTGAACAAAATTTGTTCATCACTGTGTAACTTGAATCCATTCCAATTCACAACTTAAAATAACATGAATTAAATCCATTCAAAATACATAACTTAAATCTATTCCAATTCACTTTTTTCCATTCTAAGTTAGTTTAACAAAGAAAATTGCATAACTGACTATCTGCATTAATGTTCGGAACCTATGTATTGAATGAAAGAATTATGTTCAGTACTGTATTACCGAGCAAAATTCTAACAGTCAGCAAACCAGTACCGAACAGCTCGAACGAAACAAGAACGACCGAAAACGATCGAGAATGTTAATACAAGACAGATAAACTTATTAATGGAACGCTGGTCTCACTAGAATTGTTGTCCTCGTCCTCCATTACTCTACATAGTGAAATAAGTGATGAAGTATACGTTATACTTGAAGCAAAACTTTCAAGTTCAATAGCGTTGATGATGGTGATGAAGATAACACATTCAGGATTTAAGATGATTATGAAAAATAATAGATTTAGGGTTTATATTAGTTGGTTATGAAAAGTAATAGGTTTAGCGTTTACAAACATGGAATACGTATAGTTGGAGTTGGAGGTGGGGATGAGAGTGGATGTCCAATATTATAGAGTATTAGTTCTTATTGATAGGTGTGTGTTCCATTTAATAATGTCTTTTAATGTAATTTTACTTTAGGGTATAATTGTAATAAAAAAAAAATTATAAAATGAGGGGTCAAAAAAATTTTGGCAGGTGCTAATAGCAACACTCTTTGTTTTTTGTGGCTAAAATAGCCTATTTTGTCTTTTGTGGCTAAAATAGCCACTTTAGCCCTTCCCAAACAACGCTCGCCTTTCTCTCCATCCTCAAACTACTGTCATATCACATTCCTTATTTACTACTCATTTTTTTTTTATTTATAATTTCTATCTCTTCTGAAAAAATATGGAAAAAAATAGAGTGATATTTCTCTTAAAATAAGTGCATAGTACTAGTTTAGGCGAATAAGTGGTCCATTAGATTTTAAAATTTTGGGGAAGAAGTTTTCTTTATCTCACGATTGTACTTTAGCCTTATTTGTCATAACTTAAAAAAGTCAAAAAGTCAAAAAGTCACTATTCTATTTAAGTTACATCATCTTATTTAAGTCATATCACTTCTCTACTACATTACATCATACCCAACCCATACCCAACCCATATTTTCTAAAAAGTAAAAAAAGTACACTTATTTAGATCATCCCAAACCAACCTGCTTTGCCCAAAGCGACATCTACTTCTTTTTTCTTTGTCAATAGATTTGCATAAATGCCATCCATAACTAACCTCTTCTTCCACCCCCTCTCTTCAATGTTTCTTTCACAATCCTCTATCACCCATTACCATAAAGCAAGGCATTGGATAAAAAAAATTTAAAGATTGTGTACTTTTATTTATTTATAAGTTTTAATTTAATTTATAGCCTTATTAGAGTGGTCTTCTATTTTTGGTAACTTACTTAGGGTTTTAAACTTTGGATCACGCTTGTCTCCGGTCCGATTCAAAGTGGAGCGTATTATTGGGCCCATGAGGCCCACCACATGTCTAATTTCGATGATTTGAACCGTCAATATATAGGGCTCATCGAGTACTTCATCTCTGCAAAACATTACGTTGATTAGATATTGATAGCTACTTGATCAAATCATATTTTTGTCAATGGTAAATATGATTTAAAAAATGAATTGTTAACAAAAATATATTTTAATTAAGTAGCTATCAATATTCGATCAATTTAATTTTTTGCAGTGATGAAATACTCAGCTAATCCTACACATTAAACAGTTCAGATCATTGAAATTGGACCTATAATGAACGCCACAAACCCAAACAATACCATACGATCCACAAAGTAGACTGGAGACAATCTTGATCCTTAAATTTATAAATATTATGTCTTTACATTGTAATATTTAGGTTTGAGAATATTATTAAAACTGTAACCATTTTTGTAAGATTATTTGACCCTTTGTATTCTCACTACTTAAAAATAATCAATTTTTGTGA
>JAPPVO010004419.1:0-28725 GCA_030407325.1 Camellia japonica | reverse complement strand
CAATCTTAAATCTGTCTGGCAATGTTACGGCTACATCGGTGTACCCATCTTCGATGTTTGGAATTGCCTTCACTCCTTGCAACTTCTTGAAAGCTTTTCAAGCTTGCTCAGTTTCAGAGCTGTATGGTCTATCTCGAACTCGAAGGGAGAGTCCGGATGGTTGGCAGGTGTATGGGCTTGGACAGTTGAGGCGGAAGTGGGGGCGGAGCCGGCCCCGTTGGAAGGTTCGTGTCCTCCTGAATATTCTGGACATTGGGTAAGGTGTTCTGGGTGTTTGGTAGGGTATTTTGAACAGTAGGTGCCTGCTCGAGCAATGGGGCCCCTGGAAGAGGAGCTTGATGTGAAGCAGATGCCGTATTTTGCTGTTGCAGCCTAGTGATTAGCTCGGCCTGCTGGGCCATGACTGTGGCTTGTTGCTTAGAAAATTCCGCTTGGCGGATGGCATCCTCCTGCATCTGTCTCATGTTTTCTTGCATTTGACGCATCATTTCCTCTAGCCCGGCCATATTCTGTTGGTCCAGCTGACTGACCGGTAAGTGTATCTCTATGGCGGAAACAGAAATCCCAACCTGACTGTTTGCTGTAAAGTAGCCCACTGTCCTGGTAATCCCTGCTCTGACACACTGTGCCTCCTTGGCCTTCTTCTAGCAACTGGGGGTAGGGAGTGGAACACTGGATGTCCGTCAACCAGATCCTCAGATCGATTGAGTCGGCGACCTCGTGTCCAAAGTGCTTGGGGAATATCTTCTGGGTTGGAAGCAATTGTGCTAAAAACTGCCCCTAGCAAAAGATAAATAAAGCAAAAAAGAAATAAATAACCAGATAAATGGACAGCATAACAGCTTAAATTAAATACACAACACACGGCTGGGCATATAACACACAGTTGAAAAGCTGAACACACACTGTCCTCAAACACTGATCAATACCCCTGAATCACTGTTCCAAAAACTGAATCGGATACCCGCAAATAACTGATTCTCAAATACTGACTGATGCCCGCAGGCCTGATGCCCAAACTCATACACTGATACATGCATTCCTGTAGAGACGCACTCTAAAGCACATAACAGATAAGTGAGAGCCAAAACACCCCTATGTTGGGGGTAGGGTTTCCCTGTCCTATTTGTCAGGAGCTAGGGTTTCACTACGCACGTAGCGGTTTCAAACAACCTATAAACGGGTAAGCAACCTGTCCTAGTTTGGGATGGTCACTATGGATCCGAATATGCACTAGGTCGAATGGTCAAAAAGGGTGCCCCGGTAAAACCGGGGTTTGTGTTCCCATACTGGCAGAGCCCACAACCAGTCAGCCTTATGGTCACGCCTTGACAAGACAAGCCTCCGGCAAACCGTTCAGGAATAGCAGATGGCAAACACAATGTCCTAGGCGCACCAATGCAAATGCAATGCAAAGAAACGCACAAGTGTAGTCAAAACCAGATATCATGAGTTCGAGTCAAGTTCTCTAAATCCCAGCAGAGTCGCCAGAAACTGTAGACGTCCCCGAACGCCCCGGGAGGGTTAAGTCCCGTTCCGTTCATATTGGGGTCACTACAGTTCAAGGGCTCAAATGTCACGGTTCTTAATCTTGAACCAAAGAGTCCAAATCCGGCAAATCGATTTTGAAAACAGATTTTTTGAAAGAAGTGCCAAACATGGACTGCTTTGCTAGATACAGAGTCGCCACCTAAATATTTTTTAATGGGAAATTTAGGAAACCCTGACTCGGTGCCGAAGGCCATGTGTCCGTCATCACCAAAGTTGCCTCGGCTCGGGAACTTGGGTACGATTGGGGAAGGTCACTTCGTGAGCACCCCCGCTCGCCCGGTCAAAGACCGGCCTCTACTAACCATGATATCTTATTTTGAAAACATTGTGCGTTCTTATTCCGGTTATTAGCCTAGATTTACTATGTGATGCGCACAGCATACAAGTATAGACTGAGTCGCCTAAATTGGAACAAACATTTCATGTATGTTTGTTTGAAAATGGTTTGATGGTGCTACTCGCAGGTAAGCTAAGACGTGGATTTGCCACCCTCGGTGGGCTTAGAAAACATGGTTTTGCCACTATCTAGTGGGCTTAAAACAAACATTTGATGAATTGTTCCACTCCAAGTACCCAACCTCCACCCACATATTCAAGGCAGTTATATCACATAAGCACATAGCCTCATGGTAAGCATGCTATTCATGGCAATCACTCACACGCATGCAAGGATGCTAAAGCATAAAACTCACCGAGTACTCCAAGCCAAAACAGAAGCTCATTAGAAATCATGCATGATCCTAAATATACAGAAATGCCTAATGCAACACATGCAAAGATGCAACTATAGCAGGCTCGGCTATTCTAAACATGGCATATGGAATGCTTCAACTAACACGTATTCAATTTGAAATTGAAATACAAATACAGTTTGTATGATGCGCCGAACCCGGTGCGTGCAAAACAGATGAATGATGCAAACATGCTGTCATACTGTATGCTAATTGAAATATGCCCTAATCTAACCATCATAAGCAGGTAGATAAAAGGGAAGAAAGACGTGGGGTTGGAAGACATACATCACATTCACGCACACTTATTACAATTATGCCCTCGCGCAGAGGGTCCGAATAAATATACAGTCCCGAATGAAAGAATAGTACAGTCCAAACAATACAGTCCAAATAATGTATAAATTCCTAATTAATTAACAAATTAACTAAGAAAATAATAAAACTGGCATGCCAGCCAGGGACTGCCTTGATTCTGCTCCGGATGATAGAATGATGCATGCTTGGGCTGCTTTGCGCGGAAATCCACGGCGATGCCCCGATTAGCCTCTGTTTTGCAATTATTTCTTGAAAAGCGCGCTAAGCCTCGGAAGACTGCTGATTCTTGATATCCTGCAACAGAGAGCAGGAAAGGGGCATAGCAATGTATTTTCACAAATGTATGCATGCCTCGATCCTCGTGCCACCAATCACGCATATCGATGCATGATGGCCGAGGAGCCGAATTGCACAACTCAATATAGAATGAATGCATATGAACACTACAACAAAACCTAACTCCATCATGGATAATCCGGAGTGTCGGTGACTTGGGAATTGAGACACGTTCCGTCACTCGGAGTACGGAACGTACCTCGTTTCCCGTGCCCGGGCTAACTCCTATCCCGAACACGATGCAATATGCATGATATGCGTGAAATGCAACTAAGATACAATCCTAACATACACAATGTTATGGAATGGCATACACGCTACACGAGGTGATACACAACCGAGCATACACAATGCTATGGATGAAATGGCATACGCAATGCAATAATGGGCTTATACCAACATGAGAGAGCCTCAGCCACACTCATATAGGAGGCCATCAGATGAAAACAAGACACCTCGAAATGCGTGCATGCGTGCACGCAAACCGAGGACGGGCCCTCAGGCACCGAAATGCCACTCTAATGAGACATGGCAAAGACATGGAATATGGTATACGAACATGCAAAAATCAGTGGCAAAATGAGGGGCAAAACAGCCCCGAAACAAGGCGAAATGACACCCGATGCATGGAATCTCTCCCGAAATGCAAAACTAGGCATGCGGAATGGCCTACAACTATGCTAAACATGCATAATTTGGACATGAAGTGAAAAAGAAGAAGCAAGGCAGCCCCAAAATATACATTTTTACAGTACAAATCATGGCCAATCAGTAAGCACAAGTACGGCTAAAAATGGCATACAAAAATGGCTCCGCAAGGGAGGCAATGAAGCAAGTGATAGATGCAAAGCCCAAAAAGAAAAATATCCTTCTAAAACACTGAAGAGGGACCAAAAATATGAACATTTACAGTATATGACAAGCCCCAAATCAGTATAAAAACATGCTCAAAATGCAATGCAAGATATAGGCCAACAAAGGGGTATAACATGAAGTATACAAAACATTCATCAAACAGCCAAAGACCCTTAATGAAACATGTCAAGGGGGTCAAAAAATGGCCACTTTTAGTTCTGATCATGGCCTAAAAACAGAAGCAAGATGGGCTAACAAAACATGCAAAAATGGGGATTAAAGAGGGGTATAATGGTAAGTGCTACATGGAGGTCCCCACCAGTGTTGAGCCCTTCTAAAATGTTGTAGAGGAGCTCAAAATAAGCCAACTTACAGTTTATATCATGCCTCAAAACAGACTACACATAGGCTAGAAATACCATGCAAAATAATGGCATACAAGAGGGTATTGAAGCAAGTACCAAATGGGGGTCTCAAACAGTGTTGAACCCTTAAACAAACATGAATAATGACTCAAAAAAATGCTCATTTCAGTTAAGGTCGGAGCCCAAAACAGCAAGAAAATAGGCTAAGAAATTGTTGCAAAATAGAGCTAGAAAAGAGGGGAAGTGGACTTACCCTTGAAGACTAAAGCCTTGGCTGCTTCTTGGACCAAATTTGCTGCCTCCTAGCTGCTGGAAAGCCTCCCAAGGTGCTGGAAATGGAGTGGTGGTGGTAATGCTTGGTGGTGATGAAGAAAATGGGGTTGGAACTTGAGAGAATGAGAGAGATAAAGGGAGATATGTGTGTATATGCCCAAAGCAAATTTTCCAACTCTTTCTTTTGAGCTGGGAGGCCAGCTATATGGACAAGAATGGGGGAGAAATGGAGGGAAAAAAGTGGAGGGAAATGGCATCAATTTTCCCTCAAAAAAAAGTTCCCTCCGGATGCAGTTTTTGGAGGGAAAAGAGCACACAGCTGTAATGTACTCAGTGTAAGGAAGCTGGCCGGCTAGCTATTTGAGTTGCAGGTGGCCGGCCGGCCACCCCCTATGGCCGGCCGGCCAAGGGGCAAAATGGTCCAGAGGAATTTTTGGCCGGCCACCACAAAAGGGTGTCCTCCCATGTGTCCTCAACAAGACCCTGTAGTTAGAAATTGGCAACTGTAAAACAGGAGAGACAACAAGCCACTTTTAGGAGGGGTTCAAAAGGTTCAACAACAATTACTGGCCGGCCATAGACTTTTAGGGTCCTCCCATGTGTGTACAACACAAATATGTGGTTTGGGGGTGAAGATAGTGGCCCTAGGGTAGTCAACATTGGCTCGGAAGTGAGAAAAACGGGCGTCGGAGGGCGCCGGAGGAATATAACTGGTTTCTGAGACAATTGCTGGCCTCCCACCCTTCAGTGACCTTCCTGGTGATAAAACAGAGGTACCTGCCAAAAATGAACGAAAACCGATGCAAAACGAATGCTCGGGGGCCAGAACGCGCAATTCGGGGCCCCGAAAACTGACTGTTAAGCACCAAAAGTGGCGTTCGACCACGAAGTGGGTTTCTCAGGCCTCAGTGTCCCTCAAACGGGAGTAAATGAGATGCATGCCAAAAATCGGAGCAGTCGAAGATGGTTAGGCGGTCCCGAACCGAGGCACACGGCCTGACGGCTCCGAAAACCGGGAACCGGGCTTTGAAATGGGCAAAATGGCCTACGGCCACGAAATGTAGCCCACGGCCAATGAGAGATGGTCTACAGGACCTCTCCCTCCCCTCAGGAAAAGAAACAGAGAAAATCGAGTCTGGTTCGCAAACCGAGGCAAGGTACAGAAAAGGGTTCGGAAGTCCGGAGGCAGGGCTACGGCCGCGACTCTGAGACTTTTGAACGAGCACAAAATGCAACATCACCGAGCGCTCAATCGGTGACGTTTGAGTCTTAAGGTCGGTCAAAAATGGGGTGTCTACAGCTATAATCCCCATTATGATTCTAAAGAAATTCACATTAGGTTGGGAAGGGATTAAAGCCCAATAGCGAAGCACAGCCCTCAGAAACGGGTGAAGGGGGAAACGGACTCCACCCTCTGCAATTGACAAAAGGGAAAAGACAATCGTGGTTTCGTCCTCTCTCTCCATATCAAGAGTGCCGTCTGCCATAAGCGACAGACGGACATCATCAGGAATGGAGAAATGGCGTTTAAAACAGCGATTCGATCTGACGAGAGGAGGTCTTTCAAATGTTTCGCCATGACTTAAGTTAGTAAGAATACGCCAAAGAGGGAACAAACCAGAAAAAGCCTTCAAAGCAAAGGAGGAGAGAACTTACAAAGGACGAAGGGGATATCGGAAAACAGAGTTGCAGGGAATATCCAAAAGGCAAACCAGCGATGAGCGTGACGAAATACACGAAAGGGTGTCGAAATTTTAAATCGCAATAAATAAACATATGTGCGAAGGGGAAAAGTCGACACGACAACCGAAAGAAGTGCACTTACATATCTGCATAACGATGAGGACAGCCGTCGAATTTTGGCTCTGACCTTTCGAAATTCAAAACCAAGCACTCCTGCTAACTGACATCAGTGAAGTGCTTGGGGGGCAATTGTGGGAGCCGAATAAATGGAAGAGTCGGGAGACGCATATCCTAGAAAATGGATACTATTCGGCTTCGTATTGCGTGATTAGGGCGCCGAATACGTTAAGAAAGCCGAATAGACAAGGATCAGTAGATCCGAATAAATGTAAGGTGAATAGGATAAAAGTAGGCTCAAGCCCCGAGGCCCAAAAAAAATGTGAGTATAAATATAAGAACCGCAAATCCAGAAAGGTATGTAAGAATAACTTCACTTAAAGAAAAAAGTTATCTTGAGTGTCTAAACTAACTTGTCCGTCGGAGTGCTAATTTCGGCACCCCCGACCGGAGTTTTCCTCTTTTCAGGTGACTAGCTGAGGATCACCAGCGCCTCCCAGGATCTGAAGAGTATTTCCAAACCACTTCTCCACAATGCTTTTGCAAAATCATTAATATTATACAGGGGGAATTGTAAGGAAAAAAAATCCAGAGTTTCACTCTTATTATAAAACAAATATTGAATTTTTAATTTTCAAATAAAATTGTAATATTTTGATTTGTTTTCGATCTAAATCATTTATATATTTTTATTATGTAAACTGATGAAAAAAATAATGTTTTAGCTATTAAGCTTAACTTAAGTATACATAAAATCTCTAAAATATTATTTTTCATTATTTGTAATAACTAAAATAATTTTTTCTATTGGTTTTAATTACCAAAAACAGACAGATAATTTAAATTAAAAAAAATAAAAAGTTATGATTTATATTCACAAAAATAAAAATTTATTTTATTACAAAGTCAAATATTAAATTTTTATTTATAATGAATAAAAAATTTTCATAATAAATTCGTGGGAGAGAGACCTTTGTTGGTTTCTAAAAGCGACTCACGTAGTAATGGAAGACATCAAAACCTATCCAAACTAGGAAACTCCCAATATTTATTTACTTGCCATAATTTGAAGCCAACACAGACTCTGAATCAGATTCTCTAAACCTTTTCTCTTTCTTCTTTTTTGAACAGCAACAAAGAAATTTTATTGATAAATAATGAATTACATCAAACATCAATAAAAAAGGATGGATGCACAAGCATCATAACTAAGTAATATATATATTTTTTTTGATCGGCAAAAAAAAGAACTTTATTGATGGAATAAACAAGTACCAAGTACAGAGCGAATTACATCAATAAGAAAAAGGAAGATGCAAAAGTATCACAATGAGCTAAATCATCCCAACGAGGTTGGCACCATCTAGGTCATCCTATCATTTGCTAGCACCCCTTAGTTGGTGAGAGACCAACGAGAAAGAGGACCACTCAATACGATCATTGGCATACACTGAACTAAATACACTCTCAACTACACACCCTAGCATGCTTACACCTCCTCAGTCAAATCTTAAAAATCTGGCTACTCAATCCTGAGATCACAGACACCTGGCAGTGACCATGGCTGTTTGATGCTACCTTCCCACACAGACTTCAAACAAGGGACACTATGTACTCTCTGGGAACTGGGGCTTGGCTTACTTTCTACAGAGGCAAGAACATCCACAGAACACCAGCAGGAGCAGAACCAGTGCCAAAACAACCCCAAACTGATCAGATATAGTAACATCACAACAATACAGCATCACTGATCTGTAGAGCAGACCACAGCTGAGAGTATCTCTGCTAAGAAAATAGATCAAAACAGATCACTTCCCCTACCTAAGCATAGCAAACAGATCAGAACCAAAACAAACCAGTTGCCCTGCTATCTAATAGATTCCAGAGCAAAACAGTTCCCATCCTCCCAGTAGACCTCCCAGCAGCAAGCCTCACACTGAGCAAAACAGCTGCCCTGCTCATCTAACAGATTTCAGAGCAAACAGAAACCCAGCAGACCTCTCACCAAAGCAAACCATATTCCAAAGAAATGAAGGCCAAAACTGATGCAGACCACCCTCCACTCTCACACCAATGCAAACCACATTCCAGAGATGCAGACCGCTCTCCAAGAAGCATGGAATTGGATTATGGACTGGTGCAGCAAGCCTCACACTAAGCAAAACCAGTCCAGATCAGCAGTCCTCACACCAATGCAAACCACTTTCCAATGCAAACCAGCAGACCTCACACCCAGCAACAACAAAAAAAACAGAAACAGCAACAAAAATCTTCCCACCCAGCAACAAAAAAAACCCAGCAGACCTCACACCAATGCAGACCATTTTCCAAAGAAATCAAGGCCAAAACTGATGCAGACCACCCTCCACTGATGAAGACAGAAACAGCAACAGAAGTCTTAACTCAGCCAACACCCCTAATGTAGAACCTTACCTGTTGCAGATTGTTCACAATATCAGTCACTGAACAACCTGAGCAGAAACAGCCAGCATCTTTGCTCCACATCGCAACTCGCACTTTAATGACCTCACACAGCTCCTCAAAATTTGGATGAATGCCATTAAAGATACAATCATTTCTTAATTTCCAGATGGACCAAAGCACAGCCAGAGGCATGGCTTTCCAGAACACCCTCTCTTGTTTTTTCAGCCTTGTACCAGCCCACCAATCTAATAGATAGTGCACAGTACCAAGTTGAACCCACTGCAATCCCCACCATTTTAGCATATGTGACCAAATCTTCCAAACAAAAGGGCAAAGAAGAAGCACATGATTTACACTCTCCACTTCCTCATTGCAGAAAATGCAACTCACATTGGCCTCATCAGAGAGCACTCTAATTCGTTGCAAAAAGCTGGAAGTCTTTAGCCTTCCCTTCCATGCCAACCAACCAAAGAATTGAGCTTTAGGTGAAGAAACATTGTTCCATAACAGATCTGAAACCTTACATACTGTACCTAAGGAATTATCGCACCACTTATAAGCAGAGGACACAGTGAAGTATCCTGATGGGTCTACTTTCCAATGCAAAGCATCAGCCATATTTTCCCTAAGGACTGGAGCATTACTCAGCAGCAGTTTCAACCTATTCAAATCCTCCACCTCCAATTGAAAAAGTGATCTTCTAAAATTGAGGTTCCACTCCACTTCACTATTTCTTCTGATATGCATCACATTCATAGAATCAAACTTTTCCAAAGACAAGGAATAGAGCCTAGGGAAAACTTCCATCAAGCACACATTATTACTCTATGTACCTCTCCAGAACAGAGTATTTTTCCCATCCCCAATCACTGGAGCAGAATTTTCTTTAAAAAATTCCACCAGATCAGGTTTGGTTCTAGCAACACCCAAAATGTCAGCCCATATACATGAGATCCTGGGGTTATCAACAGGTTCTGGACACCACCCTACACCCACCTGATTGTATTTGTTATATATCACTTGTTTCCACAGAGTATTAGGTTCAGCCCCAAACCTCCACCACCATTTCAATAAGAGGCAATCATTTATAAGTCTAATCCTTTTAACCCCTAGACCCCCCTGCTGTTTGCTTTTAGAAATCTCCTTCCACTTGACCAAATGTATTTTCCTACTAAAGCCATCCCCACCCCATAGAAAATTGGATTGAATTGACACAAGTTCCTTAGCGACCCCTGCTGGCATTTTGAACAAAGATAAATAGTAAATGGGTAGGCTAGTCAACACAGATTTAATCAAGGTCACCCTTCCAGCAAAAGAGAGAAATCTTCTCTTCCAAGAGGCAAGTCTTTGTTTGCATTTGGCTAACACTGGCTGCCAAGTCCTCTTTCTCCTTGGGTTTGCACCAAGGGGGAGACCTAAGTACTGTAGAGGCAAACTTTGATGAAGACAATTGAACTTATCAGCAAATTCCTTGGATGCTTCATCTGTTAACCCAACTCCACACACCACACTCTTGTGGTAGTTAATTTTTAGTCCTGACAACACTTCAAAACATCTCAAAATCCTCTTTAAGTTATTAACCTCCCCCCAATGAGCTTCACAGAATAGAATTGTGTCGTCTGTGAATTGCAGATGAGAGATCCTAAAGGCACTTGAACCAACTGTTGCCCCTTTGATCAACCCCAACTGTTTTGCTCTTTCCAGCAGGATATCCAGGCCCTCAGCCACAATGTTAAAAAGGAAGGGAGATAGAGGGTCACTTTGTCTAAGACCCCTTTGCGGGCTAAATTCTGAGGTTGGCGAACCATTTACCAAAATAGAAACTTTGGCTGATGAGACACACTCCCTCATCCAACTAATCCATTTAACCCCAAAGCCAAAATTAGAAAGCATAGTAAATAAGAAATTCCAATTGATTGAGTCATAAGCTCTTTCAAAGTCTAACTTTAGGACAATGCCACTCTTTCTATTCTTCTTCCAGCCATCCACAATCTCATTGGCTATCAACCATCTAAAATGTTTTTGCCTCCAATGAATGCTGATTGTGCAACACTAATAATTCTAGGCAACATAGTTTTAATTCTGTTAGCTAATACTTTTGCAAAAATTTTATACAAAGAGCCAATGAGACTAATAGGTCGGTAATCGTTCAAACCAGAGGGGTTCTCATTTTTCGCAATCAAAGCAACAAAAGAGCTATTAATACCTTTGACCAATTTTGCATTTTGATGGAATTCCTGCATGAATTGCAGCACATCTACCTTGATCACCTTCCAACACTTTTTAAACATCATAAGATTAAACTCATCAGGTCCAGGTGCTTTGTTTCCTTCACAACTCTTAACTGCAGCAACCATCTCATTTTCTGAAAACTCAGCTTCCAAGAGCTCAATAGCTTCTTTATCCCCAATGGATACGAAAGGCCCAGATAGCCTTTGTCTATTACGCCATGGTTTAGTAAATCGGTTAATAAAATGTTGTTGAACTGCAGCCTTCACCTCCGCAGGATCCTCCTTAACAGTTCCATTGACTGCTATTGAGCACAGAGAATTTCTGATTCTCCTAGAGCTGGCCATAATGTGGAAAAATTTTGTGTTCCTATCCCCTTGTGTTGACCACTTGATTCTGGATTTTTGTATCCATGCCCATTCCACCATTTTACTTAGTTTCCAAGCCACGCCTTTAGCCTCTCTTCTTCTAGCTTGCTCTACCATAGATAATGGTCTTTCTTCAGCACTTATATCAAGTGCATGAATCTCCTCTTTAACTTGATTAAGTTTATGCTCCACATCACCAAAGACTTCTTTAGCCCACTGCTTCAATGCCAGTTTTAGTATTTTGAGCTTCTGAAGACATTTGAAACCAGCCCATCCCATCACATTAGCTTCTAACCACATATTTTCCACAAAAGATCTGAACTTAGGATGTAGGGTCCAAGCATTTAGAAATTGAAAAGGAGTTAGACCCCAATCTCTCTCATCCTCCATCAACAAAATAGGACAGTGATCTAAAACCTTCTGAGGCAGCCCCCAAAGGTTAAAATTAAACATTTGTAGCCATTCTGGACTAAGCAAAAACTTGTCAATTCAACTCCACTTCTCCCCCTCCTGAGAATTGCACCAAGTAAATTTTCTTCCCATCATTGGTAAATCGGCCACTTCAAGATTATCAATTAACTCATTAAACTCCCTCATACCTTTATCTTGCCTAGAACACCCTTTCCTTTTTGATATACTTATGATCTTATTGAAGTCCCCTCCCAAGCACCAAGGTTTATTGTATACCAGCTTTAATCAAGCCAAGCTATCCCACACCACCTTTCACCTCTCCAGATCATTTGGACCATAAATATTTAAAATCACACACTCAAAACTGTTATAGATAGTACCTGATAAAATTATGAAGTTCCTGTTGCTGCAGCAGTCCACCAGTTGAAATACTTCTGGGTTCCAGATGCATAATAGGCCACCAGCAGCTCCTGCTGAATCAACTGCCATGAAATCCATTTGTTCTCTGCCCCAGATTGATCTAACAAACTTTTCATCAATTGTGGATCTCTTAGTTTCTTGTAGTAGCGCCATATCAACCTTTCTTTCACAGAAAACTTGTTTAATCTTCCTCCTTTTCCCAAGCCTTCCTAACCCTCTTACATTCCAAGATATAAGCTTCATAAAATAAACATTTTTCAACTCCTAAACACCCGGGGCAGTTGCTTAACAAGCATCCCCACCCCTGTTCCTCATTTTTTCCTTGTCATTGACTTCTAAATCCATTAATTTGCTAAGGACAACATCGTCATTTCCTTCACAGTTCACACCAAGGATACGCCCAATTTGGAGTGATGCTTCAGCCTCAGTGAGTAGTAGTCTCCTATTGTTTGATTCAGATGTCACTGAGAGTGAGAGGGCTGCCATCGCTGACCTAAACACTGCGCCTTTCTTCAAATTGAGAGAGGTTCCCGCCATTGATTTACCCCTTTGGAGGCTACCTTTTTTCTTATGATGATTGCTAGAAAGATCGTGTATTTGCACCCTTTTGGTGGCTACTCTCTTCTGAATTGATTCTGCAGAAGAACCCAAAATCTCATTACTCACCTCTCTTCCATTTCGGGCTAGTGTTTTTTCAACACTACAAGGTTGAATAGAGTCTTCTGAGTTGATTTGGGCCTCCAATGATTTAATTGTAGGTGGTCTGTGGGTTTGGGTTTCCACACCGTTCAGATCATGGGCTTTAGTCAGGACAACCTCAATGTTAAGCCCAGGCCTTAATAAATCAGATCCACTTAGACTTTTCAAGAGGCCTGGGTTACTAAAATCACCATCAACAGGCCTATTCACCCCATTTTGAACGTTGATAGAGCTCATCACCAGAGCTACCTCCTTACCCCCGCATGCGCCCCCAGAAATTGCTTTCTCCATGCCGCTGATAGTTTGAGCCACCACAGACGTGCTCTTACAGTTAGCCTCCCCTTCCTTACCATTACAATCATCATTTCTTGGGTCAGTACACCTTACTGCTATGTCTCCATCATCGTCCACCTCATTGCCTACTAGTGCCTCCACGTCATGATCACCATTTTCCTGTTTGCTCTTTGCTTCTACCATCTGGGTAACTTCATCCCTATAAGAGTTATGTTTGACACTATTACCATGTTGATGATGGCAAATACAATGTTTATTCACCACCTTCGCAGTAACAATCTGATCTTCACAAACTTTTATCGGATAAAGTACCCCTTTGCAGTCCAAATTGATTGTTTTGTTAATAGATTCCATGCACTTCGTGACTATTCTTACCTTGCCACAAATCAAGTTTTCCATATTGGATGTATCATCAGCAAGACCAGTTACTTCCCCCCATAATCTGCCTATTGAATAAAAGGTGTTGTTGTTCCATATGTTTAGGGGCACCCCATAACAGCTCAACCAGACATCTCTTTCTTGTGCAATGGCCATCCCCTGTTTCCATTCTGTAATCGATTCAGCCCAATCCTTAGCCCAAACCTCCATTTGCTTGAGTTTTTCAAGCATGTTTTCCACCGATGGAAATGATAGAACTAAGTCTCTACCCCCTCCTTCTCGAACCTCAATATCCTCCATGCCTCTAAACCTCAACTCTGTTTTGAAATCAGCCCCAGAGTACATCGGTCTTAATCTCACAATGGCACTGCTGTACAACCATCCATTCCCTGCTTCATAAACTTTTACAGTTAAGGGTTCACTAGTGTCAGGCCCTTTCCCACTCACTACCTGGGCAAAGGATTCTTTACCTTTTAGCTTCCAAGGCACCATTCCCGTCCCTCCCATTTCCTTTCTTTGGGTTTAACTCTGTAAAGGCCTTTTCTATGCTTCAACACAACGAAAAAACTCTGCAACTTTCACTATTAAGGCTCTGTTGTCACACCACAATCCATTTACTTTCTGGACTACCATGTTTGCTGCGATTGAGCAATTATATCTCACGAATCCAAACCTGGAGCGCGTACCTCGCTACAGTTCGGACTCGATTCGTGTCACGGTTCTTAATCTGAACCAAAGAGTCCAAATCTGGCAAATCGTTTTGAGAAAACAGATTTTTGAAAGAAGTGCCAAACATGGACTGCTTTGCCAGATACAGAGTCGCCACCTAAATATTTTATTTTTTTTGGAAAATTTAGGAAACCTTGACTCGTTGCCTAAGCCACGTGTCCGTCATCACCAAAGTTGCTTCGGCTCGGGAACTTGGGTACGATTGGGGAAGGTCACTTCGTGAGCACCCCCGCTCGCCCGATCAAAGATCGGCCTCTACTAACCATGATATCTAGTTTTGAAAACATTGTGCGCTCTTATTCCGGTTATTAGCCTAGATTTACTATGTGATACGCACAGCATACAAGTATAGACTGGGTCGCCTGAATTGGAACAAAACATTCACGCTGTTTTTGAAAGATGGTTTGCTACCCGCAAGTAGGCTTAAAATGCAGATTTTGCCCCCTCAGATGGGCTTAGAAAACATGGTTTTGCCACTATCTAGTGGGCTTAAAACTCGCAGTTGATGATTTGTCCCAATCCAAATAACCCAACCTTCACCCACAGGCACTCAGGCAGGTATATCACATAAGCACATAGCCTAATGGTAAGCATGCCATCATGGCAGTCACTCAACACATGCAAGGATGCTAAAGCATAAAAACTTACCGAGTACTCCAAGCCAAAAACAGAAGCTAATTAGAAATCATGCATGATCCTAACTATACAGAAATGCCTAATGCAACACATGCAAAAATGCAACTATAGCAGGCTCGGCTATTCTAAACATGGCATATGGAATGCTACAGCTAACATGTATTCAACTCGGAATGAAATACAAATGCAGTTAGTATGATGCGCCGAGCCCGGTGCATGCAAAACAGAATGAATGCAAACATGCTATCATACTGTATGCTAATTGAAACATGCCCTAATCTAACCATCATAAGCTGGTAAATAAAAGGGAGAAAGACGTGGGGTTGGAAGACGTACATCACACGCACGGACACTTATTACAACTTTGCCCTCGCACAGAGGGTCCGAATAAATAATACAGTCCCAAATGAATAGTTACAGTCCGAATAAATACAAAATCCTAATTAATTAACAAATTAAACTAGAAAAGCTGTAAACTAGCATGCAAGCTAGGGACTGCCTCGACTCTATTCCGGATGATGGATGATGCATGTTTGAGCTGCTTTGCGTGGCAATCCGCTGCGATGCCCCAATTAGCCTCTGTTTGCAGTTGATGCCGGAATGCTGTTGATTCTTGATTTGCTGCAACAGAGAGCAGGACAGGGGCATGGCAATGTATTTTCACATATGTATGCATGTTTCGATCATCGTGCCACAAATCACGCATCCCGATGCATGATGGCCGAGGAATCGATTTGCACGACTCAATATAGAATGAATGCACATGAAAACACAACAAGACCAAGACTTCCTCATGGATAATCCGGAGTGTCGGTAACTGGGGAATTGAGACACGTTCCGTCACTCGGAGTACGAAACGTACCTCGTTTCCCGTGCTCGGGCTAACTCCTATCCCAAATACAATGCAATATGCATGACATGCATGAATGCAAACTAAGATACAACCTAACATGCACAATGCTATGAAATGGCATACACGATGCACGAAGTAACATGGCATACACAATGCGTTAATATACAACCTAGCATACACAATGCTATGAAATGAAATGACATACACAATGCATAATGGACTTACACTAACATGAGTGGACCTCAGCCACACTCACATAAGAGGCCATGAGATGGAAATGAGACACTCGAGATGCGTACACACATGCACGCAAATCGAGGACCGAACCTAGGGCGCGAATGCCACTCTACCAAAGCATGGCAAGGCATGGAATATGACATACAAGCATGCAAATTTCAGTACCAAAATATGATGCAAAACAGCCCCGAAACATGGAAACATGGCACCCGATGCATGAAATGAGACTCGATACTCGAAACTAGGCGCATGAAATGACTTATAGCTATACAAAGAATGCATTATTTGAACATGAAGTATGAAGACAGAATCAAGACAGTCTCAAGACAAGCATATTTCCAGTTTTAAGAAAGGCCAAAAGGTGAACACAAGTAGGGCTAAGCTAACATGCAAAAATGGCCTCGAAAGAGAGATAAAGAAGCAAGTAGCAGATGGAAGCCTCAAACAGAGGAGGGCCTTTCAAAAATGTTGAAGAGGGGCCCAAAACATGGTATTTACAGTTATGATCAAGCCCAAAACAGTGCACAAGCAAGCTTAAAATACTATGCAAAATAGGCATCAAAAAAGATAAAAAGAGAGCTTAACACAAAGAGCAAAAGGACCTCAAACAATAAAAGACCCTTGATCAAACATGAAGAGTGGGTCAAAATAAGGCTATTTACAGTTCGGACCAGAGCCCAAAAAATACAAGCACAAGGAGCTAACAAAACATGCAAAAATAGGCCAAAAGAGGGATAAAGAGGCAAGTGACAGATGGAAGCCTCAAACAGTGAAGAGCCCTTCAACAATGTTGAAGAAGGGCTCAAAAAAAGCCTCTTTTCAGTTTATGACCAAGCTCAAAACAGTTTAAAAATAGGCCTAAAATACTATGCAAGAAAGAGGAATACAAGAGAGGTAAAGAAGCAAGTGGTAGTTGGGGACCTTAAACAGTAAAAGGTCCTTAATCAAACATGAAAATGAGCTAAAAATAAGACTATTTATAGTTTGGGTCGGAGTCCAAAAATGCTTGCACACAAGGCTTACAAATGAATCAAGAAAATGCTAGAAAAGGGAAGAAGAAGGCTCACCCTTGAAGACCAATGGACCAGCTGCTCTTGAACCAAGAAATGATGCTCCTTGCCTCTGGAAATGACCTCCAAGTTGCTGGTATGGAGTGGAGAGGTGTAGTGCTATGGATTGGTGAAGAACTTTGGGGTTTTTGAAGCTTGGAAGAGGGGAGGGAGGAGATATATATATAAGGCTCCAACACAATTTTGTAACCTGCCAAAATGCAGCTGGAGTTGCTGGTTTTATAGGCAAAAGAGTGGAGGAAAATGGGGAAATTGAAATTCAAATTTCCCTCCAAAATAGGCCTAAAAGAGAGATAAAGAGGCAAGTGGTAGCTGCCGGCCTCAAACCGAAGAGAGCCCTTCAACAAAGTTGAAGAGGGGCTCAAAACAAGACATTTTACAGTTTATGACCAAGTTCGAAACAGCTCACAAATAAGCCTAAAACATCATGCAAAAATAGGCCTAAAAGAGAGATAAAGAGGCAAGTGGTAGCTACTGGCCTCAAACTGAAGAGAGCCCTTCAACAAAGTTGAAGAGAGGCTCAAAACAAGATGTTTTACAGTTTATGATCAAGTCCAAAACAGCTCACAAATAAGCCTAAAACATCATGCAAAAATAGGCCTAAAAGAGAGTTTAAACACAAGGGGTGAGAAGGAGACCTCAAACAGAGAAAGACCCTTGATCAAACATGGAGATGAGCTCAAAATATGACTAGTTTAAGTTCAGGTTGGAGCCCAAAAATGCAAGCAACAAAGGCTAAAAAAGCATGCAAAATTGAGCCAAAAGAGAGGGACAAGAGACTTACCCTTGTAAACCAATGAACCAGCAGCTTTTGGACCAAGAAGAGGAGCTCCTAGCCTCTGGAAAACAGCCTCAAAGTGTTGTAATGGAGGATGGAGGTGTATACCAAAAAAAACGGAGCAAACGGAGGTGGTTAAGCGGTCCCGAACCGGGCACACGGCCGTCGGCTCTGAAAAATCGGGAACGGGCTCTAAACGGGATGAATGGCCTACGACCCGAAACGTAGCCTATGGCCACTGAGAGATGATCTAGAGACTCTCCTCCCTTCGGGAAGAGAAAATAGAGAAAACGGAGCCTGGTTCGCAAATCGAGGAAGACACGAAAGAGCCCGGAAGTCAAGAGGCAAGGCTCGCAGCGGAGACTCTGAAACTTCTGAACGGGCGCAATATGCAATATCACGAGAGCTCAATCGGTGACATCTGAGTCTTAAGGTCGGTCAAAAATGGGTGTCTACAGTTGCCCTCTTTGATAGAACTCGAAAGTCATAAGTAACGGAGTGAATGTCAAAGCCCAGAGACGACCCATTTTTGACAAGGCCGAAGACTTAGACAAACAAGCGAGATAAACAGAGATGTGCCCGCAGGCGCGCGCCGCAGGCAGGGGAGGGCAAAATGCAACTGGCAATGCAAGACGCCGAAGGTGACTCAATGATCATGCAAATGCAGCAAGCTGTAATGAAGCACATATTCACAATAGATGCAACAGTTTTAAGCAAGAATGCAAAGCAACAACTACATTCATGCAGTTAAGAATGCGGAAAATTATTCAATTTCGCCACGTCTCACACGGAGAAGATACAATACTGCGCGATTCGTCTGGTCACACCAGCCTCAAATGAACGGTACATACAATATCGTGCCTCACGGTGCTGGGGATCTCTCGCTTCTTCTTGGTCGAACCACAGGTGTTACTTTTCTCCCTAACTATGGTTGCAGCTTTCCCATTCTCCAACAGGGTGACAGACTAGGTTGATTCAGTATCCAGAATTGAGGCGCACACATATGCTATCTCAATCTATGGGCTGCCATACAGATTTCAAGCCGAGGATATACCCCTGGGTATTTAAACTAGACTTTAGTCTCGGAAATCCCGAACCTTTGCGTTCTAGGCATGAGCCATTCGAACTCTAGTTCCACCACCGTCTCAGTTGGTCTCCTAGGAACTCACCGCTAACACAGGCAGGTGGCTATATCAGACCACCGGAAGTCGTTTGGGCACGACAAACACCAAAGAATTGCACCTTTAGAGGATTTAAGGTCTCCTAGACCGGACAATAAAACAGATATGATGCAATGGATGTAATAGATGTGATGCAATAGATAATAAATGTGATGCACAGAGAGTACAATAGATGCAAATGGTGACATATGCCAACCACGCTGGACTCGTGAGTGGAGAAGAACAAAAAATCAATCAGAAGCGCGTTCCACGCAACCTAAGACAAATTCCAAACACGCTGAAATCGTGTGAGGAAGGAGAGGCTCCAATCACGCTGAATCGTGAGAAGAGGTAAACAAAAACAACCCGCCCAGCGCGTCTACAACGCAACCTGGGATAAATTCCAAATACGCTAAAATCGTTTGAGGAACAGAACACTCAAACCATGCTGAAATCGTGAGAAGAGGTCTGAAAACAACCGCTCAAGTGCGCGCACAACGCAACCTGAGATAAGATCCAAACACGCTGAAATCGTGTGAGGAACGGGACACTCAACCACGCTGAAATCGTGAGAAGAGGTCAAAACAATCCGCCCAGCGTCTACAATGCAGCCTGGGATAAATTCCAAACACGCTGAAACCGTGTGAGGAACAGAACACTCAAACCACACTGAAATCGTGAGAAGAGGTCTGAAAACAACCGCTCAAGTGCGCGCACGATGCAACCTGAGATAAGATCCAAACACGCTGAAATCATGTGAGGAACGGGACACTCAAACCACGCTGAAATCGTGAGAGGAGGCCCAAACAACAACCGCCCAGATGCGCGTACAACGCAACCTGAGATGAATTCCAAACACGCTGAAATCGCGTAAGGAATGGGACACTCAAACCACGCTGAAATCGTGAGAGGAGGTCCAAAAAACAACCGCTCAAGTGCGCGCACAACGCAACCTGAGATAAATTCCAAACACGCTGAAATCGCGTAAGGAACGGGACACTCAAACCACGCTGAAATCGTGAGAAGAGGTCAAAAAACAACCGCTCAAGTACGCGCACGACGCAACCTGAGATAAGATCCAAACACGCTGAAATCGTGTGAGGAACGGAACACTCAAACTACGCTGAAATCGTGAGAGGAGGCCCAACAACAACCGCCCAGATGCGCGCACAACGCAACCTGAGATGAATTCCAAACACGCTGAAATCGCGTAAGGAACAGGACACTCAAACCACGCTGAAATCGTGAGAGGAGGTCCAAAAAACAACCGCTCAAGTGCGCGCACAACGTAACCTGAGATAAATTCCAAACACGCTGAAATCGCGTAAGGAACGGGACACTCAAACCACGCTGAAATCGTGAGAAGAGGTAAAAAACAACCGCTCAAGTGCGCGCACGACGCAACCTGAGATAAGATCCAAACACGCTAAAATCGTGTGAGGAACGGGACACTCAAACCACGCTGAAATCGTGAGAGGAGGCCCAAACAATCCGCCCAGCGCGTCTACAACGCAACCTGGGATAAATTCCAAACACGCTGAAACCGTGTGAGGAACAGAACACTCAAACCACGCTGAAATCGTGAAAAGAGGTAAACAACTCGGGAGCGTGTTCCACGCAACCTAAGTTAAGTCCCGGGGGACAACGATCCTAAACGCTGCTTAGCGTAAAAGGATAAACAATAAGAGGTAACACAAGATGCAAATAAATGCAATAAGTGCGATGATACGATACATGTTGCAAACAATACGGAGCGTGATGTTTAAGGAATGTAATAAACAAACAAAGCGGCACTTTCGAAAGCACCTCATGGAGTGAGTGGCGGTAAACCGCTTTATTCTGATGGGGAATGGTACTCAGGAAGAGCACTTCTGATCGCCATTCTGGCTTGAAACAGTGAAACAGTCAACACAGTGTTCTGTTCACTTTGAACACACAGCTCGTATCGGCATACTGCTTATTCTGAACACGCAGCTCATAACACAATATTCTGCTTATTTTGGAGCATACGGCCCACGCAAGACACTGCTGATTCTGAACACAGAGTCTGTTCTGAACACAACTCATTCTGAACTCACAGCCCATAACACAGTATTTTGTTTATTCGGCACACAGCTCTTATAGTACACTGCCCACTCTGAACACGCTCTCATAACACAGTATTCTGTTTGTTCGGCACACAGCTCTTACAGCACACTGCCCCTCTGAACACACAGCTCATAACACAGTATTCTGTTTATTTTGAACACACAGCTTATAAAGACGAAACTTGCAGAAATTGAAACACACTCAGATGCTCCAAATTCTCTCTCTTTTCTTTTGCTTGGTAGCCCGGAACTTTCATAGCTTCAGATGGGTCCTGGTTTACTGTTCACACTTATCGAGGGTGGACCCTGCAGTTTTATGAAAGAACAAATACTGTTTTGAACAAATATGGAGAACGGCACGGCACTCGGAGCACAAAACGATTTTATTTTCGAAATTGAGAGATGAGTTTTCAACCAGGTATTGAGCCTACGACTGAACACAGCAAAACGACTCAATAAGGAAATAAAAGGCACACAACCTAGACACATCGAGTAACAAAACTCAAACGACTCAAAACAAGAATCGAGATAAAACAAAAAAAGACACGACACTCAGACGTGCACAGGGAGCCTGTTTCACGGGTAGTGTTTCCCACCCTTTCTCATTTGTGATTCTCACATCACTCTGGCACTCAATCTCTTATTTTCTGAAAAAGCCCTTTTCTCACTTTTTCTCTCATCGCACATCTCTCTATTCTTCAATCTCTTATTTTTCAATCCCTCCCCTGGGTGGTTGATGGATAAATAGGAAGTTACGGGCTCTTGCCCCTAGCATGCTGCTAGATTCTCTTTCTTCCGTTCACAGCTAGTGAATTCCTCTCATAGAAGGGTTGCGCTACAACTGGGTATGTAGCAAATCTGCAGCTAACATCGGTTGACGATGCTTTGCTGGGGAGTTTGGACGTGATAAGATCTGTCCAGATGATGGAGTGGAATATCTTGCCCCATTCCAGTTCGTGCTTCGCATTTGGCTTGATACCTCGTTGCTTGGAGGGTGAGAGAGCTTTCAGCCCTTTGTTGTGCCCTTTTCTAGCGGATACGGTGCCCTTTCCGGCAAGTAGAGTGCCCTTTCTAGCAAGTATTTTCACAAAGGGGAAAAGACAGAACACCTGACTCAACTGTGCCCCTAATACATTATTTTGACCATTTTTGTTTTGATTTTTCTACTGAAACAATTTTAACCAAAATGAGAGTTAGATTAACGCGCTTGTTCGATTTTCTGATTCAAAATCATACAAGTTAGGTTATGAGCACTAAAAATTTTCCTTTTTTGGGTCCAGGAAAAAGATCCAGTTTTGGAAAAAATGGAATAGTTTTTGAGAGAAAATCAGTCAACCTCAGTAAAAATTCTCAAAAATTGTTTTTGCAATCGGCCACTGCTCAACGAGCATAGAACCCACTTTCGAGATGCACAACCTCAGATCCGAAGGAAAATAGCCCCTTGCTTTGAAGAGAGCTGCATGGCAACGGAAAGTTGCCCCTTGTTTGAACGGCACCACGGCGTATTGAATGGCAACGGAAAGTTGCCCCTTGTTTGAATGGCACCGCAGCGTATTGTAGTCAGTCCTCGAAGTGACGAACACAACCAGACTCTCGGATACAGAGAAGGCAAAGATGATCAAAACCATTACATGGGCACAATCAAATTGAAGTGTTTTACGGCTAGACTTCAGAATGAAGTTGCCTACGTATCCCAAAGATGGGAATCAAGCCTTGCGTAGTTCGGGGTTAAGGTACACTCGGGTATTTTATCCTTCACTTTTTTTATTTATTTATTTTTTATTTTTTATTTTTTTAAGGCTCTAACTTTTGCCAAGGTGCCTATTGCGGGTTTTCGACCTTGCGAGCTTCTGTTTTTCTTTTCTTTTCAATTCTTTTCTTCTCTTTTTTTTTTTTTTTTCTCTTTTCTTCTTTTTTTCTTTTTTTCTTTTCTTCTTTTTTCTCTTTTCTTCTTTTTTCTTTTTTTGCTTTTTGTATATATCTTTTCTTGCTCTAACTTTTGCCTGGGTCGCCCTTCCGGGTTTTTGGCCCAGCGAGCCTCTCAAAGGGTAAAAGTGTAACAAATCCATGCCAAATGGTTTTAGGATCTCAAAGCCATCCGTATCCAAGAGAGTGGCTATTGTATCGATTTGCAGAAGGATCCATCTTCGACTCTTTGAGCATATCGGACATTTTTGCCCCTAGTTCGAGGGGTGCTTCTGTTCTAGCTTCGCAAGCTTCTTCTGATGAGGTCTGATCTTCTTGATCTGACTTTGGTGCCTCTTGTTCGAGGGCTGTTTCAAATCTGGCCACACAGGCCTCACATTGTGGTTGACCGTTTGAACATTCTGAATCCCAGTTCAAGGTTTGAAAGTGAGGGGTCGAGTTTCGAGGCTGAGAGCGATCCTAGGCTGCACAATCTCAAGAGCGATTCCACACAGGTCTTCACAGGACCGCGCAAAACATTTTTTTGAAATCTTTTAAGAAAGTGACAAATCGCTCCGCTGAAGATAGTGTAGAACCAATCTGGATCAAGCCAGGATCCTTCCCAGTACTCACACTAACAAGCATGATTTCATTCATTAAGGGCTTAGCACGCCTCTCTTCCTCTCAGTTGATCAAATTTTTTACAAATCCCGAGGAATTCCTTCCTCTTCGTTTTCACCAGTGTTCAAAAAGTTTTGAAAAACTCAGGTCATTACAATGACTTCAAGGCACAGAAAAGACAGAGTCCTTAGTCAAATACTGTCATCTCCTTCAGAACTTCCGGCATAACTGGCACAAGGCAGAAGCAAACGCGAGAGCGTAAAAATCACTGCTGTTTCATTCAAAAACTGCTGGCACAACTGGCTCCCTGGCAGAAACATACTCAAAACAAAACGAAAAGACAAACGCAAAACAAAATGGTGACGCCCGAGGTAATACCCCCGGAATCACCCGACTCCTATACAACAGGACTGACTCGATATAACAAGACAGACTCGAAACAAAAAGACTGACTCAAAACGGACTCAAAACAACAAGACTGACCTAATACCCAAGTCAGAAAGCACAAAAACCAGCATTCACAAATGCTCAAAGCAGTGCATGCCATCCACCATATCTGGAGTAAACTAAGTGCCGTTCGCAGGCGGTTCATCCCCCGATCACATGGTCACATTATCCCCCAAGTTCACCGATCCAGTGCCGATAGACTTTGCAGAGCTTGGCGCGGCAATGACCCCGTTGTCAATCAGATCTTGCACTTCGTGGCGAAGATGAGAGCAATTGTTGGTGCCATGACCGGTTTGCTGATGGAAGGCACAGTACTGGGCGGCATCATGCGTAGCCGGAAGAGGATTTAGGAGAGGCCGAGGCTCAAGGGGTTTGAGATGGCCTTGTCCAACAAGGACTTGGAGAGCTTTGGACAAAGGCATATAGAGGGCATGAAAGACCCTCTGACCTCGGGGTTGGTACCTCAAGGTTTGTGGATTTTTGCTGGACGCACCAGTAAAGGGATTGGTAGGTGCTGGCCTAGTTTGTTGATCTCTTCCGAGTGCAGGATTATAGCTGAAAGGAACGTTTCTGATACACGACCCTTCTCCCCCCTCCCGCTCCCGGCCCTTTGATTCAAACTGCCCCCAACTTGAGTGGCGAAAATGTCGTCCACAGTTTTTGCAACAACTGCGAGCACTTGCTCTTTGTTCAGTCCCTCAGCTTTCAAAGCCTCAACAGTCAACAGAAGATGTTCATGGGGATCCATGTCCGCCCCTATCTTGTTCTTTCCACTCGCCTCCACTTTGCCAAGGGATTGGCATTCCTCAAATGCAGCTTGTTCCAAGACTGGGGAGCCTTTTGACATGAACTCCCTGGTATGTGATGTGGCTGATGACGGAGCCAATGTCCCAGAGGCCAAATCTGTCACAGTTTTCTGAAGATCTTCGATCATTCTCTTCAGCTCAGAAGTAGTGGGCTCACGGGTTTGAGATGATTGGGGTCCAGGTGCATCCATCATGCATAAGTCCATGCTTTCTGGAATGAACACCTTAGGCTTGGGTAGATGGGCTGGGGTGATGTATATGCTGGGGTCGAAGGTGGGTGGTAGTGTATGGATAAGGTTGAGATGGGGAGGTGACGAATCAGTACTAACCTGAGGTCCTTTAGGTGGAGCTAGGGTCTCTTCGTCAATAAGATCCTGAATCTTATGACGGAGGCGGATGCAACGGTTCGTATCATGACCGTGTTGTTGATGATAGGCACAGTATTTAGCTGGGTCATATCTTGGTGGAAGAGGATTTGGAAGGGGTTGGGGTTCTAGGAGTTCTAGGTGCCCTTTTTCTTGCAGCTTCTTCAAAGCTTGGGAGAGACTCATGTAAAGAGGATGGAATTTTCGGGCTTGGGGCCGAGTTGAAGTGGTTGGTTTTTGGTCATTGAGGGAAGTGGTGATAGTGTCTACTTCTGAGCATTTCGCAGCTGTGCTACCATCAGTAGTAGCATTGGAACTGCGAGCAACATTTCTCTTCAAAGGCTCATTATCTTCTGCAAAGATCCCTTGTCTGATGGCATCCTCGATTTGAACCCCCATTTCATGAAGATCTGAAAAGGTAGGGAAGGGGAGAACAATCATTTTCTACATAAGCTTGGGCTGGAGATTGCGCACAATCATCCGAATCTGATCTTTGTCAGTGGGCCTAGTGGTCATTATTGAGGCTTTTGCTCTCCATCTCGTCACGAACTCTGAGAAACCCTCCTTTGGTTCTTGGCGAGTGACTTCGAGATCACGAGTTGTGACCTCGATCTGTGTGTTGTAGGAGTATTGAGCAATAAAGGCCTCAGCTAGCTCTTCCCAGTTCTGTTTCACAGAGTTCTCCAATTTTGCATACCAGATTGCGGCTATCCCAGACAGGGTTCGCCCGAATAGTGACAATTTCTGGGCTGTGGTCAAACCCATTGGCCTCAAGATATCAGAAAACAGTTGGAGGTGCACCATTGGGTCTTCAGAGCCATCAAATCGATCGATATGCGGCATTTTAAACCGCTCCGGCAAGGTCACCACTGAGTTGGTATAACCATTCTCTATATCAAGAATAGAGCGGGCCCCCTAAGACTTTTTGAACAATTTCTCAAGCTTGCTCACTTTCAATGCTGTGGGGTCCGTCTTGAACTCAAAAGGGGAGTCTGGCAGGTTGGTGGGTGTTTTAGACAGCTGGGTAGAACCGGGGCGGAGCTGGCCCGCCTGGAATGTCCGTATCATCCTGGACGTGGGTTGCCTCCCCGAGTGTGGGAACTCTTGGTAGGGGAGGAGCCTGGTGTGAAGTAGATACTCCAGTTTGCTGCTCTAACCTAGCAATTGTCTTTGCCTGTTGGGCTATGACCACAGCCTGTTGCTTGGTGAATTCCGCTTGACGGACAGCATCTTGCTGCATGGCTTTCATACTATCCTGGAGCTGGCGCACCATCTCTTCTAAGCCTGACATACTGTCCTGATCTGATTGAACCACCAGTATATCTATCTCTGCAGTAGACTCAAAATCTCAACCTGGCTGTTCAAAGACCACTGAGCTGGTAGCTGCTATACTGGTGGTCTGTGCCTGACCGACCTTTCCACCATGCCTCTGGTAAAGGAACACTGATTGCCCTTGAACTGAATCTCTGACCTGACAAAGTCTATCAACACAAGTTCGGTGTACCCGGGGGATCTTGGAGCCTTCTGAAGCTATGGTTCCAAGACTACCTAGCAAAAGAGAAAATGACAGCATCTCAGTCTAATTTCACCTGAACAGATACGAGCATAGTTTGAATGAGTGTGCCCTCTACTGAATTCTGCCCAAATCTCTGTCCTGCAAACTGATACCCTCAGGTAAACTGAGTCCCAAAATACTGAACCGGTGCCCGTAGGCCTGATGCCCAAACTTGGAAACTGATATATGCATTCGTATAGAGACGCACTCTAAAGCACATAACAAGCAAGTGAGAGCCAAAACACCCCTATGTTGGGGTAGGGTTTCCCTGTCCTATTTTGTCAGGAGCTAGGGTTTCACTACGCACGCAGCGGTTTCAAACAACCCATCGGGTAAGCAACCTGTCCTAGCTTGGAATAGTCACTATGGATTCCGAATATGCACTAGGTCGAATGGTCAAAAGGGGTGCCTCGGTAAAACCGGGGTTTGTGTTCCCATACTGGCAGAGCCCACAACCGGTCAGCCTTATGGTCATGCCTTGACAAGACAAGCCTCCGGCAAACCGTTCAGGAATAGCAGATGGCAAACACGGTGTCCTAGGCGCACCAATGCAAATGCAATGCAAAGAAACACACAAGTGTAGTCAAAACAAGATATCATGAGTTCGAGTCACGTTCTCTAAATCCCTAGCGGAGTCGCCAGAAACTGTAACAAGCCCGCGGGGGGACCTCGCTACAGTTCGGACTCGATTTGTGTCACGGTTCTTAATCTGAACCAAAGAGTCCAAATCCGGCAAATCGTTTTGAGAAAACAGATTTTTGAAAGAAGTGCCAAACATGGACTGCTTTGCCAGATACAGAGTCGCCCACTTAATATTTATTTTTTTTGGGAAATTTAGGAAACCCTGACTTGTTGCCTAAGGCCACGTGTCGTCATCACCAAAGTTGCTCGGCTCGGGAACTTGGGTACGATTGGGGAAGGTCACTTCGTGAGCACCCCGCTCGCCCGATCAAAGATCGGCCTCTACTAACCATGATATAGTTTGAAAACATTGTGCGCTCTTATTCTGGTTATTAGCCTAGATTTACTATTGTGCGAAGGCATACAAGTATAGACTGGGTCGCCTGAATTGGAACAAAACATTTCACGCTTGTTTTTGAAAGATGGTTTGCTACCCGCAAGTAGGCTTAAAATGCAGATTTTGCCACCCTCAGGTGGGCTTAGAAAACATGGTTTTGCCACTATCTAGTGGGCTTAAAACTCGCAGTTGATGATTTGTCCCAATCCAAATAACCCAACCTTCACCCACAGGCACTCAGGCAGTATATCACATAAGCACATAGCCTCATGGTAAGCATGCTATCATGGCAGTCACTTACACACATGCAAGGATGCTAAAGCATAAAAACTTACCGAGTACTCCAAGCCAAAACAGAAGCTAATTTAGAAATCATGCATGACCCTAACTATACAGAAATGCCTAATGCAACACATGAAAATGCAACTATAGCAGGCTCGACTATTCTAAACATGGCATATGGAATGCTACAGCTAACATATATTCAACTCGGAATTGAAATACAAATGCAGTTAGTATGATGCGCCGAGCCCGGTGTATGCAAACCAGATGAATGAATGCAAACATGCTATCATACTGTATGCTAATCGAAACATGCCCTAATCTAACCATCATAAGCTGGTAAATAAAAGGGAGAAAGACGTGGGGTTGGAAGACATACATCACACGCACGGACACTTATTACAACTTTACCCTCGCGCAGAGGGTCCGAATAAATAATACAGTCCCAAATGAATAGTTACAGTCTGAATAAATACAAAATCCTAATTAATTAACAAATTAAACTAAGAAAGCTGTAAAACTAGCATGCAAGCTAGGGACTGCCTCGACTCTATTCCGGATGATGGATGATGCATGTTTGAGCTGCTTTTGCGTGGCAATCCGCTGCGATGCCCAATAGCCTCTGTTTGCAGTTGATGCCGGAATGCTGTTGATTCTTGATTTGCTGTAACAGAGAGCAGGACAGGGGCCATGGCAATGTATTTTCACATATGTATGCATGTTT
>JAPPVO010004416.1:0-20816 GCA_030407325.1 Camellia japonica | reverse complement strand
AGATAGAACAACATTTTCTGCTGCCATCTTTTAAAGTCAGTTCCTGAGAACTTCTCTGGCTTCTCTCCATGATTTATTGGTACTGTCATCACAGGAGAGGGGGTTGGTGCAATTGCAGCCACCACAGTAGTACTTGTTTGGGTATTAGTTTTAGTAGTCATCAATTCTAATATATAAAACAAAATTATAATTAGAATTTACACTACACAGAAAATTAAACCAAATTCATAGAATTAAATTCTGTAAAATAAAAGAAACAAGAATGTAACTTTTATTTTCCAATTAATTTGGAAATAAAATAAAATTTTATTCAACCAAATTAATTCCACACAGGAAATCAAATTCTGTAAAATAAAAGAAATAATAATATAACTTTTATTTTTCAATTAATTTGGAAATAAAATAAAATTTTATTGAACCAAATTAATTCCACACAAGAAATTAAATTCTGTAAAATAAAAGAAATAAGAATATAACTTTTATTTTTCAATTAATTTGGAAATAAAATAAAATTTTATTTAGCCAAATTAATGCCACACAGAAAATTAAATTCTGTAAAATAAAAGAAATAAGAAAATAACTTTTATTTTTCAATTAATTTGGAAATAAAATAAAATTTTATCTAACCAAATTAATTCCACACAGAAAATTAATTTCTGTAACACTTCAATAATTAAAATACTAAAATAGAATTTTAAGTAATGAAAACTCAGAAAATAATTTCTAAAACCCAAAATTAATTTCTGAACAAATTTCACAAAAATATATTCTGAATTGTTAATGACACCAGTATCGTACTACTAGTTGTCAAAGAAAATAGACAGTCTATTACTACTATCTGTCAAATAGCATATAATCACTATTTGTTTTTCCAACCAGAATATTATTTTGAAAATCCACATAAAATAATTTTCTAAAAAGAAGAAAGAAAAAAGGAAACAAACGAAAAAATTCTGTAAAAACAGAATAAATTCGGTTCTGTCTTAATATTGTTGGAACAATCTTTTGTGTAAATAAAATAAATTGAAACAATTCAAACAAAATAAAATAAAACTTACAGTATTTATTTTGTAGAACCGAATTAAAAATGCAAAGACCAAGTCGAGTGTGTGACACTCTGTCCTTAAGACAGATTCGCCCCACTACGGTGCTTACGGTTGAGTGGCGTCTATCTTCCAAGATACAATGATCTTAACCAATTTGTAGTAGCACTCCAAAACAAATTGTTCGGTGAACCAAACCTATGTTCTAACTCTCTGAATATTTATTCCTAAAATTATATATGAAAATAATGCACTAAAAGAAATTTGAACAGCAAAAAGACAAAGATTTCAGACTGAATTTTCGGATGGAAAATTTTTCTCCATTTGACTGCTGGAATTGATGGGTATAAATAGGCAAAATTACACAACACGAACAGGTTCCAAAATAGAATGAAAAGATGCACAAAAATTTGAACAGTTGCACCATTATTCAAACATTGATTTGACCGTTGCAAATTTCAAACAATTTGAATAAAGTTCCGTTAGATGAATAGTCAAAGCAACTGTTGGAACATATTATTTAAACTATTTTGAATACATATATATATTAAACTATTTGAATAGTTTAATAAATAAAGAAAGAGGTATAAATTTTAGAAAACCACTTAGGAACCTAAAATTTAAATTTAGAATTAAATTAAATTCCCACAATAATTTTTTTAGTGAAAAAATTCAAATGAATTTTATCTAAAAATTAATGTTAGAACTGAAAACGACGTCAACTTCCCATTCACTTATAAATGATTTTGACGTTCCGTCTTCACTATGTGTCTTGCCACGCGGCAAGGAACACTACACCTCTTCGAACCCACGCCACAAGACGTTTGGGGCCCACACAAATTGGGTTAAAAAATATACCTATATTAAACCATTTTTCCAACAAAACCTGTTAGTTAATGGAGAAGAAAAGTTGCCAGAATCTTTGCTAGATGTTGTTAAGAAGAAGATTGAGGAGAGAGGTATCGGGTGTACTACTGATCTTGATATAAGATGGAGGCTTCTTAGTGGGAAGATGGTTTCTAAAGAAACTAGACCGTTACTTTCAAAGGCTGTTTCGATCTTTCATGTGAGTAATCGTTGATTGCTATTTTTCATTGGTCATTTGCTCTTTCAAGATTCATTTGATTCTTCAAATATGTTCAAATAATGTTCAGATCAATATGTTTTAGTGTCAAAGTTTCCTAAATTAATGTTTTAAGTTCTATGATGTGTGAAAGGCACCGCAGATCAATAAATTCTGAGAATATTTTCAAAATTAATGTCAGAAACGTTCTTGTGTCACACCAATAAATAAAGAAAAGGTCACAAAAGAAGTAAGCAGCTGAGCAACCTATTGAATGAACCATCCTAACCAGTATTGTCTATATAAAAACAAATATAATTTTAAGACAATTCATTATCCTAATTCTTCAGTTAAAAGTATTTATTTCAACAAAAGGACGACACATTGTTGGATTCTTGTTGTTCTATTTGATTCTTAATTTTCGTTTCATTTGCTGATTGATTGTATGTTTTCTGCAAAGACTGCACTTTCTTGACCTTGCTATTCTCTTTTCTAGCTTTAGGCCACTTAGAACCTATCTCATCTCGAGTAATGCTTGTTGCATGCATTGACAAAGTCTAGATTGTTTTTTTTCCTGAAACCAGCATTTCTATATATTTACTTCTTTCGATTATCAAATGCTAAAAAAATCGAGTATGATTCTAGGTAAGGTTGTGCACTCACTAGACACGAATACTGGCCACACTTCTATGCAGCTTTACCCTCGCATATCGAGCTTCTGTGGCATATTTTTGTGACGGTTGAGGTTCAGCATTAAGTTTACGATTATTCTAAAGGGAGAAAGAATGAATCTACTTTATAATTTAATTAATTTGATATTGCTCACTTGAGGCTTCTGAATGTGGCCCATTGATGTGTAAACTCCATTTTCTTGAAGAAGCAACTGTTGTTTGGCATGCCATGTATCTTAATTTGAATTATATATGTTTTTCCCTTTCTGAATCAATACCAATCCAAATTTAGTGGCACTAACTTTTGAATTGATTTATGTTCTTTTAGGTTGTTTTGTTCCCTTGTTATTTTCATTCCGGTTTTTATATGTTTATGGTTTTAGGGAAGCCAGTTTTTCTTAGTTATTTTCTGGTGTCCTCTTTACTTATCAAAAAATTAAAAATGAAATAAAATAACTGCAACCCTTTGCAATAAGTGGCATTGTTTTAGTATCCTTTGTCAAATTTTAAGTGTTCATTAAAAAATGATAAAAAATAAAATAAAATAAAACATAAGACTAATTTCTAAAGTTAAATTAATTACATTGTTTTTCTTTTAATCTTAGATGTTTGAGTTTTTATTTTGTTTAAATTTGTAATGTGTTTCATTTGTGTCTAAACGATGGACACGTTTGATCGTTTATTCGACACGTGTTAGGAAGTGTGCAATGAGTGTTGGTATCCGACATACGCACTACCTTTTTAGAAGTATATATCCTTCTTTCTTTCCTAGGTAGTCAATTTATGGATTTCAACCATTGAGATTTTCACTTATGCACTGAGTTCTTCTTGGGGCCATTTAGTAGTTTTGAAGTTTTTCTAAACCTTCCATGATATGACTTGATGGTTCATTGTGTCTACCCCAGAAGAAATATTTTCACTGAAATAATAATTGTTAATTTTTTTAAATCTTTTTGTTTTTAGGAACGAGTTGACCCAATAGAAGTTTCAAGCATTGCCAGCATTGATCTTATTCCTAAAATGGTTTACGGGTAAGCATTAGCATTCTCTTTCCAATCATTTATGTTTATCAGCAAGTTTGTTGCTTACTATCTTTGTGGGTATTGCTATGTATTACCTGGAATTTTTATGTGCTAATTGCTTTCAAATGTTTCTGCAGGAGAAACGTGAGAGATCAAGAATTTGGGGGGATATATTGTGCAATATTATTAGTCAAGTAAGATTATTTCTAAAGGATTTATGTAGCTTTTGCACCCTGTATTGGTTACTTATTATCATCATCTCTAATTATGCAGCTCAACCATTGTGTCTGCTGGGATTATTCGGATTTTCGGAGAGGAAGTAGCAGAACTTCCTTTGGTTGCAACAAGTATTGATTTTCAAGGACAGGTTAATTTAATGAGACAGAGGTGGACAATATGAATTTGTGCTTTGATTTTGTTCAAATATTCTGGAATTTACTTTTTAGATTTTCTATTTTATAATGATGATGTATTTTATCCTCAATTAGGTTCGGTGGAAGGGTTACATATCTTCTAATTGTGACAAATTATTACGGTTTCCGCAGGGCTATTTCCAGGTGCTATTCTCTCATATCGAAAACCTACTTGTATATCTTAAGGTGAGAACCCTTGTGCTGCCTACTGCTGATGAAGCCGAATCTTTATGGACAAACAGATTTGGTTTTAGTAAGATTTCCGAAGAGAATTGTTGGGTATACCTCTTTATTGGAGTGTGGGACCCAATTGGTTTTGGAAAAAGAGTTTAATTTGGTTTAGTATTAATTATAATATATTTTTATATTATATTTAATTTGAGGAGACCCAATCTAATTTGGAAACAACTAAGGTTTGATAAAAAAAAAAAACCCCTAGATTCAATACATTGTTTTTGGTTTTCCGAGGCACGTAGGAGCGGCTGCTGCATATTGGTATATCAATTCGGTGGGTTTGGTATATGCATAGTGCTTGGTGTATAGATTTTCAATTGGTGGCTACTGTAAGGTTTGGTGCTTTTTCGGCTAGTGCTTGGGGATTCTTTGGATGCTTTGAAGAATTATTTGTGGGCATATTCGGTTGATTTGGAATACTATTTTTGGGTCTTCTACAACTTTGGTTCGGAAGATTTTGGTTCATCTATTTGGTGAGGTCTTTCCTCTTTGTTTATTTGTGATTATTTGGAATTCACCTAAGGGTGATTTGTGAGACCATTAGTGTCTTGTTTGTAATTGTTTGGAAACTCTTTGGTTGATAGTGGAATCGGATTTCGATCCCGTGGACGTACCTCATATTGAGGGAACCACGTAAAAATTCTTGTGTTGCTTTTGATTTAATTTTTTCGCATTAGTTTTTATTCCCATTGATTGATTTACTTGTGGGGAATCACATATTTTTCCTAACAACTGGTATCAGAGCTTACGGTTTATTGGGGTTTATTTATTTTTGTAAATCAATAGAGGGGAATGTGGGTCGTATGTCTAGCTTCAATAGAAGCAATTAGGTAACTTGGAAAACTAAAATGGAGGACCTATTATTTTCTAAAGACTTGTATGGGCCTATTGAGGGTGATAGTGGCAAACCTGACGACATGAAAGATGATGAGTGGAAGAGGTTAAATCGAAAAGTTGTTGGTGTTATCCGTTAATGGATTGATGACAGTGTGTTTCATCATGTTGCCACTGAAACTTCGGCACATGATTTATGGAAAAAATTGGAGAGTCTTTATGATAGAAAATCAGCCACAAATAAAGCCTTTCTGTTTCGTAAGTTGGTTAATTTAAAATATAAAGAGGGCAGCCCTATTCCGGAACATCTGAATGAAATAAAGAGTATTGTTAACCAACTTGCTTCTATGAAAATTATTTTTGATGATAAGTTGCAGGCTTTGATGCTACTTAGTTCTTTGCCCGAAAGTTGGGAGACTTTGGTTGTGACGGTTAGTAATTCGGCGCCCGATGGAGTTGTCACAATGGGCCAAGTCACTAGTAGCCTGTTGAATGAAGAAACCAGAAGAAAATCAGCCGGTTCCTCTCATTCAGAAGCATTTGTTGTGAGAGGTCGAAGCAAAACAAGGGGGAGGAGTAAGACTCCTCATAGTCGTGATCAAAGCCGTGACAAATCAAAAGATGGTTCTTTTTCAAAGAAAGACATTGAGTGCTATTATTGCCATGAGAAAGGGCACATGAAGCGGGAATGCCGAAAACTCAAGAATAAGGAGAAAAGGCGTGACAAAAGTGTGGATAAGAAGCAAGAAGACACAACGGCAGTTACTACCGATGATCTCATGGTCGTTTGTGAAGATGATTGTATCAATTTTGTGGGTCAAGAGAGTAGTTGGGTGATTGATTCTGGTGTTTCTTTTCATGTGACTTCTCGAGTTGATTTCTTCACTACCTACACTGCAGGACATTATGGTTCTGTTCGAATGGGTAATGAAGGTTTGTCCAAGATTAACGGCATGGGTGATGTTTGTTTGGAAACAAATTTGGGTTGCAAGTTGTTGCTTAAAGATGTGAGGCATGTTCCCGACATTCGCCTCAATTTGATCTCTATTGGGAAGCTAGATGATGAAGATTTCAACAACAAATTTTGTGATGAAATATGGAAGCTTACAAAAGGTTCTTTGGTGGTGGCTAAGTGCAAGAAGACTCATACATTTTATTCGATGCAAGGAAAATTTGTAAAGGTGTTGTCAATGCACTTGAAGATGATACTTCTACCGAATTGTGGCACAAGCGGCTTGGCCATATGAGTGAAAAGGGGCTGCAAATTTTGTTCAAGAAAGAGCTTCTACCCGGTTTGAAAGGTACACATCTTAAAACTTGTGTTCATTGTTTGGCGGGTAAACAACATAGAGTTTCTTTTCATAAAAATGTTGCTTTTAGAAAAGAAAATGTTTTGGAGTTGATTCATTCGGATGTTTGTGGTCCTTTAAAAGTTAGAACACATGGTGGTGCACTTTATTTTGTTACTTTCATTAATGATTATTCAAGGAAAGTTTGGGTTTTTCTACTAAAAACTAAAGATCAAGTTGTAGAAGTATTTAAGCATTTTCAGGCCATGGTTAAAAGAGAAACATGGCAGAAATTGAAGTGCATCCGATCAGACAATGATGGTGAATATACTGGGCCATTTGATGAGTATTGTCGCAGCCAAGGTATTCGGCACCAAAAGACAGTTAAGAAGACTCCTCAACAAAATGGTGTTGCCGAGAGGATGAACCGCACCATTGTGGAAAGAACAAGGTGTTTGCTTTCACAAGCTAAATTGCCAAGATCCTTTTGGGGTGAGGCAATGAGTATAGCGGTTGACGTGATCAATTTATCTCCTTGCTATCCTTTGAATGGTGATGTTCCTGAAAGAGTTTGGACTGGCAAAGATGTGTCTTATGAGCACTTGAGAGTGTTTGGTTGCCGAGCTTTTGTTCACATTCCAAAGGATGAGAGGTCCAAGCTTGATAGCAAGTCAAGACAATGTATTTTTCTTGGCTATGGGCGTGATGAATTCGGGTATAGATTGTGGGATCTGGTTGATAAGAAAATCATTCGAAGCCGTGATGTTGTGTTTCTTGAGGACCAAACAATTGAAGAGTTTGGCAAAGGTGATCAACCGGAGCCAAAAACTAGTGATCTCATTGATATGGATCCATCTCTTTCATCTTCAGTTGATGATGAAAATGGAGGAGATGTGCAGCCACCTATTGAAGAAGTGGAGGATGATGCTAATCCTAATGAAGTTGAGTCAGAAATTGAGGAAGGGCATCCAACTCAAGAACCGCCACCACAACTTGAGTTAAGAAAATCTACACGGGACCGACAACCTTCAAGAAAGTATCCTCCCAATGAATTTGTATTGATTTCCGATCAAGGGGAGCCTGAGAGCTACCAAGAAGCAATTGAGCATGCAAAGAAAGGTGATTGGAAAAAGGCCATGGACGAGGAGATGAATTCCTTACTTGAAAACCAGACTTATGCTTTAGTGAAGTTGCCTAAAGGGAGGAAAATTCTGAAAAATAAGTGGGTTTTCAAATTGAAGAATGATAAGAAGAATCTGAGGTACAAAGCACATTTTGTTGTGAAAGGCTTTGGGCAAAAGAAAGGTATTGACTTTGATGAGATTTTCTCACCGGTTGTAAAGATGTCTTCTATTCGGGTTGTACTTGGCATGGCTGCAAGTATGAACCTTGAAGTTGAGCAACTTGATGTGAAGACCGCATTTCTTCATGGTGATCTTAAAGAAGAAATTTACATGGAGCAACCGGAAGGTTTTGTAGAGAAAGGAAAAGAGAAATTTGTTTGCAAATTGAAGAAAAGTTTGTATGGCCTCAAGCAAGCTCCACGGCAATGGTACAAAAAATTTGACTCTTTCATGATGAATAATGGTTTTTCTAAAACCATTTCGGACCATTGTGTGTTTGTGAAAAATTTCCCGGATAGCAAATTTATTATTCTTTTGCTTTATGTTGATGACATGTTAATTGTGGGTCAAGATTCTACCATGATTAACAGGTTGAAATTGGAGTTGAGCAAGTCTTTTGCTATGAAAGATTTGGGACCGGCAAAGCAAATACTTGGTATGAAAATTGTTCGTGATCGCAAAAAGGGGCTGATTTTTGTCTCAATAAAGCTACATTGAGAAAGTTCTTGAGAGGTTCAACATGGATAAAGCAAAGCCGGTTGGTTGTCCACTTGCGGGTCACTTCAAGCTTAGTTCGAATCAATGTCCTACAAGTGAGAAAGACAAATAAGAGATGTTGAAAGTTCCTTATGCTTCAGCAGTTGGTTCATTGATGTACGCCATGGTTTGTACAAGGCCGGATATTGCTCACACAGTTGGTGTGGTGAGTCGTTTTCTCTCTAATCCGGGTAAAGAACATTGGGCAGCGGTAAAATGGATCCTAAAGTATCTTCGAGGGACTTCGAAGGTGTGTTTGTGTTTTGGGGATGGTAAGCCGATGCTTGATGGGTTCACAGATTCTGACATGACTGGTGATGTTGATTCTAGAAAATCTACTTCGGGGTATTTGATGACTTTTGCAGGGGGAGCTGTGGCATGGCAATCTAAATTACAAAAATGTGTTGCTCTCTCAACTACCGAAGCTGAATTTATTGCCATTACAGAAGCTTGCAAAGAAGAGTTATGGTTGAAGAAATTTTTGCAAGAGTTGGGTTTGAAGCAAGAAAAGTATGTGCTTTATTGTGATAGTCAAAGTGCTATTCACTTGAGTAAAAATTCTACCTTTCATTCGAGATTGAAACACATTGATGTGAGATACCATTGGATTCGTGATGTGTTAGACTCGAAATTGTTACAACTCGAAAAGGTTCACACAGATGATAACATCTCGAATATGTTGACTAAGACTTTGTCGATGGACAAACATTTAAAGTGTCGAACTTTGGCGGGTATGGTTGATGTCTCCACCTAAGTCGGTAGGGGGAGAATTGTTGGGTATACCTCCTTATTGGAGTGTGGGACCCAATTGATTTTGGAAAAAGAGTTTAATTTGGTTTAGTATTAATTATAATATATTTTTATATATTTATTTAATTTGAGGAGACCCAATCTAATTTGGAAACAACTAAGGTTTGATAAAAAAAAAACCCTAGATTCAATACATTGTTTTTGGTTTTCCGAGGCACGTAGGAGCGGCTGCTGCATATTGGTATATCAATTCGATGGGTTTGGTATATGCATAGTGCTTGGTGTATAGATTTTCAATTGGTGGCTACTGTAAGGTTTGGTCCTTTTTCGGCTGGTGCTTGGGGATTCTTTGGATGCTTTGAAGAATTATTTGTGGGCATATTCGGTTGATTTGGAATACTATTTTTGGGTCTTCTACAACTTTGGTTCGGAAGATTTTGGTTCATCTATTTGGTGAGGTCTTTCCTCTTTGTTTATTTGTGATTGTTTGGAATTCACCTAAGGGTGGTTTGTGAGACCATTAGTGTCTCGTTTGTAATTGTTTGGAAACTCTTTGGTTGATAGTGGAATCGGATTTCGATCCCGTGGACGTACCTCACATTGAGGGAACCACGTAAAAATTCTTGTGTTGCTTTTGATTTAATTTTTCCGCATTAGTTTTTATTCCCATTGATTGATTTACTTGTGGGAAATCACATATTTTCCCTAACAGTGCGTGCATTTTAGATTTTTACTTTTCTTGTCTTTTTTCTTTTTTCTTTTTTCTTTTTTTTTTTTCTCTCCAAATTTTAACTAATGTGGTATTTTGTCCTGCAGCTGATAAAATACCAGAAACAATTTTATCAGATGATAGTATTTAAAGGAACATCTATACTTCAGAAGCCGGTTTGATGAAAGTTGAAAATATCAGTTTGTTTTTGACTGGGTTGTAGCTTGTTTGGGATATACAGAATTAGGTACTACCATTCTTTTTGACAATAAACTCTTTTAAAGTGCTTTTGAAATGTTTTAATTGTTAATACTATGCATCAACGTCAAGTATCAACATTGCCTTGTCTTTGTGGTATGGATTGTAAGTGTGGTTTTTTTTATTTTAAGAATGATCATTTTTTCCTACAACAATTTGTTTAAAATTTTATGGGATAATATTGTATTAGTTTAATGGATCTCACTGATCATGCTTGTTACCCAATGCAGTGCTGTCGCATATGACGGTAAACAAATATGGTTTTCATTATATTACTGTTTCTTTTTTCTCCCTCAACATGTATGCTTTGCATTCTGACTTTACATGGCCTTTTGAATTTGAATTTCAGCTATAATAATTTTTTTCTAATTGCCAAGGATCTTTATAATGGACATTTCTTTTTGTTTTATTGTGTATAGTATACGAGTTTGTCATTTCCATTGTAGAATGCTTGCATTGTTTGGTAAGTGTTTTGGAATCGAGCACTATTTCCAAAACGAGGATGCCCTGTTCTTTTTAGTTTTGTTGGATAGATTAATTAAAATTGACCTCTTGGGTAATAAAGAAATGGTTTATTTAACATATATTCATATGACACATGATGATACAGTTCGTCTTGGTGAATGGACTGGACTGATCCAAGCTCCTCAAGCCCACTCCCAAGCGGTGAAACCCACTGGAAGACCTGCAAACAAGTCCAACGGGGAACGGGGTATTCCCCCGGCGGACCCTCCGGTGTGTGGATTAGAAGGGGAAATAGACAATGTAGAGAGAGAGAGAGAGAGATAGGAAAACTTAACCTTTTTCTTGTCTTCAGGCTTTGCTTATATCCTTTGGCAATCATTTCGCTGTCCCTGCCGTTCTGACCTTCCCGCCGAAAGCTTACGCCGTGGTTCGTCTTGTTTAGGGTGAGGGGGTGCCATTCCGGCTAAGAGGTGTTGTCGCAATAAATGCTGTGATGGACTGCATTAATGGTGATGTGCTGTGGCAATAACTTTGCAGATCTTTGTCCGCTGACTTGGCCTGTTCTACACCTGCCATGTGTCCGAGCATCATTGACCTTCCCTGCTCTGTTGGCCTCCAGCTGTGCGGGGTCTTACTGACCGGGTTGTGCAATGGGGTCTAAATGGTGGGCCGGGGTTTACTCACGGTGGGCTGTGGTCCTTGTGGGCCTATCCATGTCAGTAGTCCCCCATTCCCGAGTGCAGCTTTAGTCCAACGAAGGGAATAATGACAAGGAAGATGAGTCCGACCGGTGGGGGGAGACCAAACGTGAGGGTGGCCGAGCGGGAGATGCCGATCGTGAGGGTGGTCGAGCGGGAGACGCCGACCGTGAGGGTGATCGAGCGGGCGAGGCCGACCGAGGGGAGAGGCAGACGTGCGGGAGGGCCGACCATGAGGGTGGTCGAGCGGGAGATGCCGATCGTGAGGGTGGTCGAGCGGGAGACGCCGACCGTGAGGGTGATCGAGCGGGCGAGGCCGACCGAGCGGGAGAGGCCGATCGTGCGGGAGGGGCCGACCGTGAGGGTGGTCGAGCGGGAGATGCCGACCGCGAGGGTGACTGAGCGTGAGGACAGCCGTGAGGGTGACCGAGCGGGTGAGGCCGACCGAGCGGGAGATGCCGATTGTGAGGGTGACCGAGCGGATGGGGGTGACCGAGCGGGCGGCCGAGCGTGAGGGGCACGGGGCTCAAGAGGCGGCGTGTCACGTGATGATTTGAAGTGGAAAAGACAAGGTAAGGGCAGAAGTCAGTGCATCGAGGCCATACACGTGGTAGAGTTTTGAGGGAGGAGAAAGGTCAAGCGTTAGATCAGAAGTGAAGCGTCAGGGCATCATTATGGGCATTGAGGAGGCAGTTTTGGCGGATGATTTGAAAAGTTTTCAAACTGGCGAAAATTAATTTGGATCCTTGGAATACGGGTAAACCGTGGGCTTTTGGTATCATACGATTCACCTACTTCTTTACAAAAACCCAAAACATTCGAAGTATCAATTCCTTCGTTGCCTGCGATACCCCTTTGCAACATTTTTGTAACTTTCTTGCACCTGCATCAGAAGCAATACGCAGATACGCCATAGACATGGCTCAGGAAGAGGCTGCAATTGTCGTAGTGGACCCGCTTGGGGATGGCGACGCAGAGGAACTAGCAGCGCAGTACAGGTCAGGGAGGGTAGAGGAAACAGTGGTGCGATCCCATGGTTCCACCGTGATAGCTGCGCCACAACCAATCAGCCAGGTGGAACCGGATCACTGGCATTCGAGGGCTGACAAGTCCATCATTACGGCAACGGAGTTGGAGGCTATCCGCGAGAGATACAAGATTCCGGCGGAGGTGGAGTTGGCGCTGCCAACATCAACAGAAAGGCCGTCTGACGCCAGGCCAGGGGAGTTCTCCCTCTACGAGGAGGCGCTGAAGGGTGGTTTGAGATTGCCGCTGCCGCAGATCGTGGTGGATGTGCTCAACCGCTTGGAGGTAGCACCAGGGCAGCTGATGCCCAATGCATGGAAGATTTTGCTATCTTGCGCAAGCGCATGGCCAAAGGCGACTGAGGGGCAGGCCATGACCGTGGATGAGTTCTTTGGCTGCTACAAAGCTTCAGGGCAGCAGGAGACATGGGTCACCCTACAGGCCGCGGCGGGGAAGGGCTTGGTGGCAGGTTTGCCAACTTCGATTAAAGGTTGGAGGCCGAGGTGGTTCTACGTGTCCAGTTCTGGAGGGGATGGAGTGCGTACGACGTGGAGGGTGCCAACCAGGTCTATAGAGTTGAAGTTGAGTGCGGCGGCGGAGGAGAGGGTAAAGAGGGTGAAGGAGTGGAGGGAGAGGGAAAAAGTCAAGTGGGACGAGCTTGTTCAGCCGTCTGCACTGTTTCAAGCAGGGTTGGGTCCGCAACCGATCGGGGGGGACCTCGACCGATCGGAGTTGGAGGCCAGAAGAAGTGCACAGGAGGCAGAGGATCAGGCCATCCTGGTGAAAGCCCAGAAGTTTAAAGAAGCTCAAGCCGACCGACCGCCTCAGCCACTTGCGAGGGAGAGGATTCGACCTCGCCCCAAGCCCCTGGGAGAAAAGAACTTGAGCGAGTTTGTGCCACGACCGCTCCCAAAAGACCCTCTAAAGGAGAGATCGCTGAAGGAGATGGAGGAGCTGGGTGTAGGGAAGAAAAAGAAGAGGTTGAGACGGGGTGAGGGAGAGCCAGCCCAAAAGAGAAGGAAGGAGGTGAGGGCAGGAGAGGCCAGTCTGGCCAAGCAGGTGGAGGGTGGGGAGGTGGAGAGGACCTCAGAGAGAGTGGTCGTCTCAGAGGTGGTGGGGGCGTCTGTTGCTAAAGATGCCCCAATGGTGATAGAAGTTAGTCCAGCGCCAGAGGCTGTGGAGAAGGCCCCAGCAGCACAAGGGGGAGTTGGGGTAACAGCTGCAGAGCCAAGTGTGGGACAACAGACCCAAAGGGGACTTGCATTGCAGGAAGAAGGGGTTCGTCTAGGTGCAGCAATTTATCATGTGCGTGCTGTAGCTGGGAGGTTGGAGGGGGAAGAGATCCCAGCCAGGGCGGGGCAGACCGCCTAGGGAAGATCAGTGAGTCGTAGAGGAGGTGGTCTGCGCTCGGCTTCTGGATTCAACGAGGCCGACCTGTTCAGGGGGTTATGCTCCGCCCAAATGGAGGTAACTACCCTGGCAGGGGCCCTGCTGAGGAAAGCTGGGGCGGCCAAAATCAAAGCTGAAGAGGCCAAGGCGGATTTGGCCAAGCTGAAGAAGGAGAGTGCTGAATGGAAGACTGCCCACACTGAGCTTCAACAGTCAAGTTGGAGTTGGAGACACGCGCCGCCAGGTTGTGTGCTCGAGTTCCACTTACTGGTGAGCAGAAGAAGTTGGAGGAGGCCCAAAAAGGCCTGTGCCATCGCGGTCGAGCGGCATGAGGAGGCCATGACCAATAATGAAGAGCTCGTCAGGCAGAGAGATGATGCAGATGCTAAGGTTGAGGCTCTGCAAAAGGAGGTGGAGGACGAGCGCGCCAGAGCGGTGGAGCAGAAGGAGAGCCTGCGCAAGGAGTTGGAGGCAGAGCGGGTAGAGTGGCTATGGAGAGGGAGACTTTGCAGAAGCAGTTTGACGCAGAGAGGGGGAGGTTGATTGCTGAGGGAGAGGCCTTGAAAAGAGGGCTGGAGGCTGAGAGGGAGAAGGCTGCAGCTGACAAGGAGGCGCTGATGAAGGAGCTGGGCGAGGAGAGGGCGAAAGCGGCCTCAGAGAGGGCTGCCTACCCTGATCTGTGCATCGCAGCGGTGGAACAGTTCAAGGGATCGCCAGACTTTCAGATGGCTGTGGATGCTGCAGTGGCCCTCAGCTTAGCAAGGGAGGAGACTGGAGGGGCTGGCCCATCAAAGACGACTGCTGGGGGGAGAGCTGAGTCTGAAGTTATTGCAAGCTTCCAGCAGTCGGACTTCTATAAACATGAAATGTCCGAGTACTGGGACAGCGGATGGAAAATGTTCAAACGGAGGGCTGAGGAGCTGTTCCCAGAACTTGACTTTAGTGGTATAACAATTGGGGAAGATGATGTGGCCCAGACCCCTCTGGATGAAGGTGTTGAAGAAGAGGATCTGGCCTCCAGTGAAGAAGGGGAGTGAACTAAAGACATGTACTGAAGAATTTTTGTTTTGTTTTGGTATACACATTTTTTTTTTTTTTTTAAGTACTCTAGTGGACTGATGTACACATTTTTGAATGAATAAAAATTGCCTTTGTCTATGATTCAATTGTGTTTGCACATGTATGAGTCATCGTGAATGAGGTTTGGGAATGGCGTAAAAATGTGATATTCAACAAAGTTAAAAACTGCCTTAGTAAAACTGAACCTGTATAGAATTGAAAAACTCAATGCAGAGCCAGACTGGAGTGGTATGAAAATTCAGTGAAGTTGAAGGTGGTGCTGAAATAGTACTTTGTATAAAAATGCAATGTAAAGTAAAGTAAAGAACTCCTTAATGCTGAGTAAAATTGGACTTGGATAAATCTTAAATGCAAAGTGAAGTAAAGAACCCCTTGATGGGACTTGTATTGGTGTTTTGATGGATGAGAGTGGTTGATTGAAATTGAAAAATTGGATTATGGAATTGTGCAACATGATGTTTGAGTGGGATTGATACTTGCAATTGAATAAGTAGGTTCAAAGTCAATGGGAGAAATAAGCTAGGTGGTGGGGGAGATGAAATACGTGAGAACACCTTTGAATTTTGACTAAGTAAGAAAGGGATTTCATTCAAAGGAGAATTTTGACTAAGTGTCAGATTGTGTCTGAGTGTCCCACTTTATGGGATTTCATTCAAGGGAGGATTCCAGCAATGGTGGCACTCAGTCTAGTTGAGGCTTTGAGGGCTCAGTCTGGACGAGGCTTTGGAAGTGCTCGGTCTGGCCGAGGCTTTGAGTGCTCGGTCTGGACGAGGCTTTTAATGCTCGGTCTGGACGAGGCTTTGAGTGCTCAGTCTGGCTGAGGCTTTGGAAGTGCTCGGTCTGGCTGAGGCCTTGAGTGCTCGGTCTGGCCGAGGCTTTTAGTGCTCAGTCTGGCTGAGGCTTTGGAAGTGCTCGGTCTGGCCGAGGCTTTGAGTGCTCAGTCTGGCTGAGGCTTTGGAAGTGCTCGGTCTGGCCGAGGCTTTTAGTGCTCGGTCTGGTAGAGGCTTTTAGTGCTCAGTCTGGCTGAGGCTTTGGATGTGCTCGGTCTGGCCGAGGCTTCGAGTGCTCAGTCTGGCTGAGGCTTTGGAAGTGCTCGGTCTGGCCGAGGCTTTTAGTGCTCGGTCTGGCAGAGGCTTTTAATGAGTGCTGCAAGCAAAAATTTGATTGGGACGACAAAGATAGCTGGGAGACAAAACTGCTGTTATGAGAAATGTAGTACAATGATCAAGGATTACATCATGCGTCAAAATGAAAGTACAACAATTGAGCAATACAAAAATAACAGCTTATTGAAAGTAACGTTTCAAGTGTTCAGCGTTCCATGGGTGGGGAAGGTCGCGACCCTCCATATCTTGAAGTCGGTAAGTGCTTGGACGTGGTCTGGCTTTCACAATATAGGGTCCCTCCCATTTGGCGGCCAATTTACTCTCAGTCGGATTCTTGGTGGCAAGGGTTGCTTCTCTCAACACTAAGTCCCCCACAGCAAATTCCCTTGGTCGGACCTTGCGATTGTAGTGTGTTCTCATTTTTTGTTGGTATGAGGCTAATCTGACCGCAGTGGTCTCCCTGAGTTCTTCAATCAGGTCTAGGTCCGCGCGACGGAGCTCTTCAGTCAGTGTTGGGTCGGGATGTAGAACCCTGGGGGTTGGCAGACCGACTTCTACTGGGATGACCGCTTCAGCGCCGTATGTTAGGCGGAAAGGAGTTTCCCCGGTGGGAGTCCGAGCTGTGGTTCGGTAGGCCCAGAGTACATTAGGTAGTTCCTCAGCCCAGAGTCCCTTAGCAGCTTCCAGCTTAGCCTTGATGATCTTCAAGAGAGACCGATTGGTGACCTCAACCTGGCCATTGGCTTGGGGATGACCGGGGGAGGAGAAACATGGTTGAATCTGGAGATCTGCACAGAACTTCCTGTACTTAGCGTTGTCGAATTGCTTGCCGTTGTCTGACACGATGGCCTGAGGGATGCCAAACCTGCAAACGATGGATTGCCAGATGAACTTGGTGGTGTTCCGCTCGGTAATGGTGGCTAAGGGTTCAGCCTCTACCCACTTGGTGAAGTAGTCAATGGCGACGACTGCGAACTTAGTCTGGCCTCGGCCAGTGGGAAGTGGACCGATCAGGTCGATCCCCCATTTGGCGAATGGATAGGGGCTGCAAAGTGTGATCAACTCTGTAGGCGGCGCATGGGGGATGTTGGCAAAGCGCTGACACTTATCGCACTTGAGGACAAAATCAGTCGCGTCTTGATTAAGAGTTGGCCAAAAGTAACCAGTACGGAGTATTTTGTGTGCTAGGGACCTGCCGCCCGAATGGTTGCCACAAATTCCCTCATGGATTTCCTGCATGACGTAGGTTGCTTGCGTGGAGTTGAGGCATCGCAGGTATGGTCGTGAAAAACCACGTTTGTACAGGATGCCATCATTGAGGAGGTAATTGGACGACCGAGCCCTTACTTTGGCGGCCTGCTGTTTATCTTCTGGGAGGGCCCCTGTCGTCAGAAATAGGATGATGTCGGAGGCCCAAGGGATGGGTTCAATCTGGAGGAACTGTACTTCGTGCAGGTCGGGTGTGATGGCAGGGTAGGTTAGGTATTCGAGGCGGACTCCGTGGCTGAGGTCGGACTGGTCGGCAGAGGCCAACTGAGCCATCTCATCTGCTTTGGAATTTTCTGCTCGAGGTATGTGTTTGATCTGGAAAGTATTGAAGAGGCGAACAAGGGGGAGTACCATGTCCCTGTAAGCCCGCATTGTGCCATCCTTGGCGTCGAATTCCCCTGTGATCTGACCGACGATGAGCTCGGAATCATTGAAGACGCGGATGTGGCTAACACCAATGTCTTTGGCCAGGCGGAGGCCTGCTATCAACGCTTCATATTCGGCCTCATTGTTGGCCCTTCAAACAAGAGACGGAGAGCGCATTTGAAGTAACCACCCTCAGGGGAGGTGAGGATGAGGCCCGCCCCACTACCTTCCCTCCGAGATGAGCCGTCGACGTTGAGAGTCCAAGAGTGGGGGTCTTCTGGTTCAGTAAGGGTGGGTGGAGGTGGAGGAGTAGTGGTTGGGGGGGGTTGGTGAATTCCAGGATGAAGTCGGCTACAGCTTGCCCCTTGATTGCTGTGCGAGGGCGGTAGGAGATGTCAAACTGGCTGAGTTCCACTGACCATTGCATAAGTCGGCCAGAAAGCTCTGGCTGCTGGATGATCTTCTTCAGGGGTTGGTCGGTGAGGACCACTATGGAATGGGCCTGGAAGTAAGGACGAAGTCGTCTGGAGGCGGTGACCAGGCCAGGGAGAGTTTTCCAGCAGTGGATAATTCTGCTCTGCCCCCCTGAGGGCTCGGCTGATGTAGTAGACTGGCCGCTGGACTGAGCCGTCTTCCCTGATGAGAGCTGCACTGACGGCGGTGTTTGATACTGCTAAGTAGAGGAAGAGGGGCTCGCCTGTGATTGCTTGTGAAAGGAGGGGGGGATTGGCCATACATCATTTTAACTGCTGAAAGGCCTCTTCAGATTCGGTTGTCCATTCGAAAGTCTGCCGGAGGACTTTGAAGAACAGTAGGCACTTATCTGTTGCGCGGGAAATGAAACGGTTGAGAGCCGCTACTCTGCTAGTGAGTCTTTGAACTTCTTTGACAGTTTTGGGTGACTGCATCTCAATCAAGGCCTTGATTTTCTCAGGGTTGGCTTCGATGCCGCGCTGACTAACCATAAAACCCAAGAACTTTCCAGATCCTACGCCGAAGGCGCATTTCTCGGGGTTGAGCTTCATCTGATACTTGCGAAGGGTGGCAAAGGTCTCCCGTAGGTCGGTCAGATGGTCGGTGGAAAGTTTGCTCTTGACTAGCATGTCGTCCACATATACTTCCATGTTCCGACCGATCTGATCGTGGAAAACAGAATTGACTAACCGTTGATAGGTGGCCCCAGCATTCTTTAGTCCGAACGGCATCACACAGTAGTGGTAAGTACCTCGGTCGGTAATGAAGGATGTGTGTTCTCGATCGGACGGGTGCATCATGATTTGGTTGTACCCAGAGAAAGCATCCATGAAGCTGAGCATTTGGTGACCGGCCGTTGCGTCGACCAGCAGATCTATGCGGGGGAGTGGATAGCTATCTTTGGGGCAAGCTCGGTTCAGGTCAGAGTAATCGACGCAGAGACGCCACTTGCCATTGTTCTTGCGGACTAGAACCACATTGGACAGCCACTTTGGATAGTCTACATTTTGGATGAATTGAGCCTCAAGGAGTTTGTCAACTTCTGCGGCTATGAGATTATTACGCTCTGGGTGGAAGATACGCGCTGCTTCTGACGTAAGGCCGGAAATGAGGTTCGATGCTGAGGCGGTGAGTTATGAAGGAGGGATCAATGCCGGGCATGTCTGCATGGGTCCAGGCGAATACGTCATTGTGCTCGGTCAGAAGGGCAGTGAGGTCGGCTTTTGCCTGGGGGGATAGTTGGCTGCCAATCTTAGCGGTCTTTAGTGGATTGGTGGGGTCGATAGAGGACCTCGACGAGCTCCTCCACGGGTTCTCCTCTGACCAGCTCGTCTTCATCTCGGACATCAAGTCCTTCGATGATCATTGCTTCCTTCAGCTTGGCTTCTTGAGCGAGGCAACGTAGCACTCTCGGGCCATGGTCTGCTCCCCTCTGACTGTTCCGACCCCTAGATCAGTGGGAAATTTGAGGGCGAGGTGATAAGTGGATGTGATGGCTTGGAAGGTGTTGAGGGCGGTTCGGCCAAGGATGATGTTGTAGGCAGATGGGCAATCAACTACAAGGAAGGTGAGCAACTTCGTGGTCTGCCGTGGTATTCGCCGATTGTGATGGGGAGGTCTATGGAACCAATGGAGGTCACACGGTCGCCAGTGAACCCGACCAGGGGGGTTTGGAGTGGAGACAAGCTTTCTTCCCAATCTTGAGCTGGCGGAAGCAGTTGAGGAAGATGATGTCTGAGGAGCTGCCATTATCGATGAGAACCCGTCTGACCTTGTAGTTGGAGAGGATGGCGGAAATGACAAGGGGGTCATCGTGAGGGTAGTGGATGCCTGTACAGTCGGCGTCGTAAAGGTGATGGCTCTGTCCACTGTCTAGGCTGTTTGGGGGGTCGGTCCACTGTGGCGACTGTTTTGTCTGAGCCTTGCCGTATTTTTCTAAGCTCTGCCCTCTGAGCCGAGCGGGATGGGCCTCCGCAAGCAAGTCCGCCTGCAATAACTCGGATTTCACCAACTGGCGGGGGGGGGTGACCTGGTGGTCGGGGTTGTTGCGGGGGTCGATCATGGCCTTGGTTATGTTGGGCTGGCGGCCGGGGCGGAGTGCGCCGGCGGTCATCTCTGCGGGGCTCGGTCCCTTGTCTCTGTTGGGGGCGGGTATCTGTGAACCGGCTGAGGCGCCCCTGACGTATGAGGGCCTCCACCTGGTCCTTGAGGTTGATACAGTCATCAGTGGTATGGCCGTGATCCTGGTGAAAGCGGCAGTATTTGGACTGGTCTTTCCGATTGGAGGGGGTCCTGGAAGGTAGTGGCCACTTGAGAGGGTAGTCCCGTTGATCTGATGAAGGACATGTTCCATGGGGGAATTAAGGGGCGTGTACCGCTCGAACCGACCGGTCGGTCGGGTTTGTGCCGGCGGTCGGCGCGGGGGGTCGGTCGGTATGATGGGGTGTTTTGGTTGGTGTACTGGGTGTTTCGGGGTTCCGAGTCCTTTCGTTGTCTCTGGGGGTCGGTTGTTTAGTGAGCGGATCTTGCCGGGCAGCTAGGGAATCCTCGGCATTCATGTATTTTTGGGCTTTGGAGAGTAGGGCTGCCATGGAGGTCGGGGGGTTTTTGGAGAGAGAAAAAAGGAAATCAGATGACCACAGGCCGGCCATGAAAGCTGTGAGGATCACCTTGTCGTCATTTTCGGCAACTTGTAGGCTTCGGTGTTGAAGCGAGTGTAACGAAACTGCGCAGTGATTCCCCCTCGGTCTGACGAATATTGAGTAACTGGGTTGCCG
>JAPPVO010004415.1:0-10468 GCA_030407325.1 Camellia japonica | reverse complement strand
CCGGAGATTGCGATGAATGCTGATGAACAAAGATGACCAAGATGATCAAATGGACAAAGCTGATCGGGGAAAATGTTTATGGCTGAACTTCAGGATGAAGCTGCCTACGTATCCCAAGGATGGGAATCAAGCCTTACGTAGTTCAGGCTTGGGTTCACTCGAGTATTTTTGCTCTCCTTTTGCGCTCTAACTTTTGCCAAGGCCGCCCTTTGCGGGTTTTCAACCTTGCGAGCTCAGTTTTTATACTTTCTAATTTTTTGTGCTCTGAATTTTGCCTAGGTCGCCCTTTCGGGTTTCGGCCCAGCGAGCCTCTCAGGGGTAATATTTCTTCAACTTGTCCATGTTGATCGGTTGGGAGAACTCTAGGCCATCTAGGTCCATCAGAACCACAGCTCCACCTGACCAGACGGACTTGATGATGTAGGGGCCAGTCCAATTGGGTCTGAACTTGCCCCTTGGGTCGTGGATGGGAGCTCGGTTGTCTTTGAGTACCAAATCTCATTCCTTCAAATTCCTGGACTTAACCTTCTTGTTAAAAGCCCGAGCGATTCTGCGTTGATATCCTTGGACATGGTACAGTGCTTTCAGCCTTCTTTCATCAAAAAGCATGAGTTCTTCAAATCTGCTCTGCTGCCAATCTGCCTCGGCTATCTGACACTCAGCCAATACTCGTAGAGACGGAACCTCAATCTCTATAGGTAGAACGGCTTCCATCCCATATACCAAGGAATAAGGAGTTGCTCCAGTTGAAGTTCTAATTGAAGTCCGGTAGCCCCACAGAGCGAATGGCAACTTGTCTGGCCAGTCTCGATAGGTTTCCACCATCTTCTGCAAAATGTTTGATGTTTTTGTTGGCGGCCTCAACTGCTCCGTTGGTCTGCGGCCCGATACGTGGATGACTTATGAAAAGCCACATTATACTTCTCCAATAGATCAATACCTCCTTCTTAAAGTGAGACCATTGTCCGAAATGATCTCATTCGGGACCCCATAACGGCAGATAATGTTGTTTCTGATAAACTTTGCGACATGTGAAGCCTTCAACACGGCATAGGACTGGGCCTCGACCCATTTCGTAAAGTAATCTATTGCAACCAAGATAAACTCATGCCCATTCGACCCTTCGGAGTAACTGCCCCAATCACATCAATTCCCCATACTGAAAATGGCCACGGCGACGTCATATTGTACAACTTCGACGGCGGGATATTCATGCGATTTGCATGGATCTGGCATTTGTGGCATCGCCGAACAAAGCCGATGCAGTCTTCTTCCATGGTAGACCCATAGTAGTAGCCCTGTCTGAGGATCTTTGTGCCAGCATTACCCCATTCATATGTGCCCCACATTCTCCTCCATGGAGGCCTCCATCAGGCGCTTCGACTCTTCGGCTTCTACACACAGCTTGTGCATTCCCAAATGACCTCTTTTGTACAACTTACCCCCCAGATGATAAACTGAACTGCCATTCTTCTAATTGCCCTTTTGTCTTGGCATTTGCCCCTGGTGGATATGCCTCCTTCTCCAGGAAGTTCCATATGTCTAATACCAAGGGTTGTTATCATGCACTTCATCTATGGCAGAACTGACTCATAGGCAGGTGCAAACTTCTGATCAATGATAACTGGACGCATCCGACTCCCGACGGGATGTCTATCATGGAAGATAGAGTTGCTAGTGAATCCGCCGAACCTGTTGTTCTCTCTTACTAAGTGAGTAAAATTTAGCTTTTCAAACCGCGGAATTAAACAAACCAAGGTCTGGTGGTAAATTATCATCTTTTCCTCTTTTACCTTCCAATCTCCTTTCGCTTGAGACACAACTAAATTCGAATCCCCGATGACGTCAATCGCCTTGCCCCTAGTTCTAGGGCAGCCTCTAGACCAGCAATACACGCTCATACTCTGCCTCATGTTCGAGACTTTGAATCTAAGCTTGAATGCTAAAGGGATACGGGAATCATCAGGCGCTATCAGCAACACCTCTATCCCATACCCGTGTTGATTTGACGCTTCCGTCAAAGTACATTGTCCAAGTTTCATCTTCGATGTGCAGAATGGCTTCATCTGGGAACAGATACTCAACCGCTCATCTCCTTCAACCGGGTGGTCGGCAAGGAACCTCGCTACCGCTCTTCCTTTTACTGACTTGCGCGTCACATACTTGAGATCAAATTCGGAGAGCAACAGCAGCCAACGAGCTAGCCTACCGTAAGCGCTGGTTTCTCGAAAAGATATTTGATGGATCAAGTCGTGAAAACCAGCGTTACAGAGTGAGCTAACAGGTAGTGCCGTAGCTTCCTGGTAGCCCATACCAAGGCCAAACAAGCCTTCTCCAACGGAGAGTAGCGGTTCGTAATCCAGCGCATTTCTTGCTCAGATAGTAAATGGCCCTTTCCACTTTATTTTCCGACTCTTGTGCGAGCATGCAGCCCCATCGTAGTTTCAGTCACTGACAAGTACAGTATCAACGGTTTCCCTGGCTTTGGCGGTGACAACATGGGTGGATTCTGTGATAGAATTCTTTAATCTGTTCAAATGCAGCTTGGCATCGGCCGTCCCATTGGAACTTCTTTCCTTTCTTCAGGAGACCAAAAAGTGGTTCACAAGTTAAGGGTTAGTTTGAGATAAACCGTCTTATGAATTGCACTTTACCCAGAAAGCCTCGCACCTCTTTTTCAGTCATTGGTGGTGGGCATTTCTAAGATGGCCTTGATTTTGGAAGGGTCGACGCAGTGCTATTCAGACTAGGGCAACTTTCCGTTGCCATGCAGTGTGGTAGACGTCCCCGAACGCCCCGGGAGGGTTAAGTCCCGTTCTGTTCATATTGGGGTCACTACAGTTCAAGGACTCAAATGTCACGGTTCTTAATCTTGAACCAAAGAGTCCAAATCCGGCAAATCGTTTTGGAAAACAGATTTTTGAAAGAAGTGCCAAACATGGACTGCTTTGCCAGATAACAGAGTCGCCACCTAAATATTTTTAAAATGGGAAATTTAGGAAACCCTGACTCGGTGCCAAAGGCCACGTGTCCGTCATCACCAAAGTTGGCTCGGGAACTTGGGTACGATTGGGGAAGGTCACATCGTGAGCACCCCCGCTCGCCCGGTCAAAGACCGGCCTCTACTAACCATGATATCTTATTTTGAAAACCTTGTATGCTCTTAATCCGATTATTAGCCTAGGTTACTATGTGATGCTCGCAGCAAATAAGTATAGACTGAATCGCCTGAATTGGAACAAAACATCTCATGTTTGTTTATTTGAAAATGGTTTGATGGTGCTACCCGCAGGTAGGCTAAGACGCGGATTTGCCACCCTCAGGTGGGCTTAGAAAATATAGTTTTGCCACTATCTAGTGGGCTTAAAACAAACATATCAATGCATTGTCCCACTTCAAGTAACACAACCTCCACCCACAGGCATTCAAGGCAGTTATATCATATAAGCATATAGCCTCATGGTAAGCATGCTATTCATGGCAACACTCACACGCATGCAAGGATGCTAAAGCATAAAACTCACCTAGTACTCCAAGCCAAAACAGGAACCGATTAGAAATCATGCATGGATCCTAAGTATACAGAATGCCTAATGCAACACATGCAAAATGCAACTATAGCAGGCTCGGCTATTCTAAAGATGGCATATGAAATGCGACAGCTAACATGTATTCAACTCGGAATTGAAATACAAATGCAGTTTGTATGATGCGCCGAGCCCGGTGCGTGCAAAACAGATGAATGATGCAAACATGCTGTCATACTGTATGCTAATTGAAATATGCCCTATATCTAACCATCGTAAGCGGGTAAATAAAAGAGAGAAAGAAATAGGGGTTGGAAGACATACATCGCACTCACACACCCTTATTACAATTATGCCCTCACACAGAGGGTCCGAATAAATAATAATACAGTCCGAAATGAAAGAATAATACAGATTTCTAATTAATGTACAGAGTAACTACAAAAAAAGTAAAACTGGCATGCAAGCCAGGGACTGCCTTGCTTCTGATGAATATGTATGCCGGGCTGCTCTGGCGCGGAAATCCACTGGGATGCCCCAATTAGCCTCTGTTTGCACTTTTCTCGAAATGCGTGCCAAACTCTGAAAAGTTGTTGATCCTTGATTTTGCTGCAACAGAGAGCAGGAAAAGGGCATAGCAATGTATTTCACAAATATATGCATGCCTCGATCCTCGTGCCACCAATCACGCATATCGATGCATGATGGCCGAGGAGTCGGATTGCACAACTCAATATAGGGTACAATGCAGATGAATGCTATAACAAAACCTAACTCCATCATGGGTAATCCGGAGTATCGGTGACTTGGGAATTGAGACCCGTTCCGTCACTCGGAGTACGAAACGTGCCTCGTTTCCCGTGCCCGGGCTAACTCCTATCCCGAACACAATGCAATATGCATGATATGCATGAAATGCAACTAAGATACATCCTAGTATGCACAATGCTGATGAAAATGAGATGTCTCGAAATGCGTGCACACGGGCACGCAAACCGAGAAAATGATGTGAAATGCAAATCGAATAAAACCGAAGTGCCTCGAAATGCGTGCACACGGGCACGTAAACCGAGGCAATGATGTGAAATGCAAATCGGATAAAATCGAAGTGCCTCGAAATGCGTGCACACGGGCACGCAAACCGAGGCGATGACAAAATGGAATGAAATGGCATACGGAATGCCACGATGGCTTACACCAACATGGGAGAGCCTCAGCTCACTCACATAGGAGGCCGTCGGATAAGAATGAAGTGCCTCGAAATGCGTGCATACAGGCACGCAAACCGAGGCGATGATAAAATGAGATGGAAATGCAAATTGGGCTTATACTAACATGAGTGGACCTCAGCCACACTCACATCAGATGCCGTCGGATAAAGCAGAGGTGCCTCGAAGTGCGTGCCCACGGGCACGCAAACCGAGGAATGGCCCGAAGGCATGAAATGGCATACGGAATGCGAATTGGGCTTACGCTAATATGAGAGGGCCTCGGCCACACTCACACAAGCTGCCGAAATGATAAAAATGAGGTGCCTCGAAATGCGTGCCCACTGGCACGCAAACCGAGGCAATGCACTAAGGCATGAAATGACATGGGAAATGATATGCAAGCATGCAAACCAAATTTCAGCAGCTAAATAAAGGGGAAAACAGCCCCGAAATGATACGAAATGACAATCAATGCATGAAATCATCCCGAAATGTGATTCTAAGTACCCGAAATGGCCTATGGCTATGCTAAACATGCAAAATTGATACATGACAGCAAAAACAGTAGCAAGGCAGCCCCAAATATGGCATTTTTTCAGTACAAAGCAAGGCTAAATAACAACCACAAGCATGGCAAAAATAGCTTGCAAAAAACGGGGAAAAAGAGAGGAATTACAAAGAAAGTAATATATACAATGCTAAAACCAGAAAAATCAGTTCTAAAAAATTGAATAGGGGCCAAAAACATGCATATATTCAGTTTATGGCAACCCCAAAATCAATATACAAACATGCTAACAATTCCATGCAAAATGGAGCTCAAAAGAGGTTATAACAAGAGACATGCAAAGAATACACCAAACAACAAAACTTTCTTCATGAAACATGTAGAGGGGGTCAAAATAAGACCCCTTTCAGTTCTGACCAAAAGCTAAAACCAAAAGCACAAAAGGCTACAAAACATGCAAGAATTAGGGCCTAAAGTGGATTTCAAAGGGAGGTGGTATATAGAATGGCCAAAAAAGGTTGAGCCCTTCTACAATGTTTTAGAGGGGCTCAAAATAAGCACAAAACCAGTAGGGGTCGGAGCCCCAAAAACAAATGCAAATAGGCCAAAAATAGCATACAAGATTGTGACATACAAGCTAGATATTGAAACAAGTGTATCATGGAGACACCAATGAAGTTGAGCCCTTCTACAATGTTGTAGAGGGGCTCAAAATAAGCCTAAAACCAGTAGGGGTCAAAGCCCAAAAACTGAAAGGAAATAGGGTAGAAATAGGAAGCAAAATTATGCTACAAAAAGAGATTTTGAGACTTACCCTTGAAGATCCAATTGTTGCTACCTCTTGGCCTGAATTTGTTGCTTCTTAGCCACTGGAGAACACTTCCTTGCTGCTGGAATGGTAGTGGGGATGGTGGAGCTAAGGGTTGATGAAGGAATTGCCTAGGAACTTGGAAGTTTTTGAGGTTTTTGGCTATGGAAATGGAGGGTTTGAGAGATGAAGTCTTGAGACCAATTTTTCCAACCTAGGCAAAGGGGCTGTCTAGCCCTTTAAGTAAGCAAGAAAAGATGTAAAAGGGGAGGGAAATGGAGGCAATCTTTCCCTCCCAAAATATCCCCCGGATGGGGGAGATATTTTGAAAAAAAATCTGGACAGCTGGAAGGAGCTGGAAAGCAGGAAGCTGGCCGGCCAGGGAACTTTCTGGGAGGTGGCCGGCCGGCCACCCCACCTGGTCGGCCAGCCACTCACCCTGGCCGGCCGGCCATGGCCCAAAAATGAAGGTGAAATTTTCTGGCCGACCACCATGCAAAGGTGTCCTCCCATGTGTGTAGAATAAGGCCCCAAGGTCGGAATCTGGCAACTCTGAAGCAGGAGTCACAACATAGAGCTTGAAGGAGAGGCTCAAAAATGAAATGCACAATTACTGGCCAACCACCAACTTTTAGGGTCCTCTCAGATGTGTAGAACAAGGTTCCAAGGTCGGAAATTGGCAACACTGAAGCAGGAGCCACAACATAGAGCTTGAAGGAGGGGCTCAAAAATGAAACTCACCATTGCTGGCCGACCATCACTTCTTAGGGTCCTCCCATGTGCCCTCATCACAAATATGTAGCTTTGGTTGGAAGAAAATGGGCCTAGGGTGTTCAACATTGGCCCGGAAGTGAGCAAAACGGGCGCCGGAGGAGCGAAACTGGTTATCTGGGATAATTGCTGGCCTCCTACCCTCCAGTGATCTTCCTAATGCTAAAACAGAGGTACCTGCCAAAATTGAACAAAAACAAAGGAGAAATGAACGCTCGGGGCCCAAACCGCGCAGTTCGGGGTCCCGAAAATGGGCTGTAGGCACCGGAAGTGGTGTTCAGTAGCGAAGTGGGTATCAAAGGCCCCAGTTCCTCGGAATGATAAAACAGAGGTACCTGCCAAAAACCGGAGGAAACCGATGAAAAATGAATGCTCGGGGGCCAAACCGCGAGGTTCGGGGCCCGAAAACTAGCTATAAGCACCGAAAGTGGCATTCAGCCACGAAGTGGGTATCTGAGACCCCAGTGTGCCCTGTTATGACAAAACAGAGGTACCTGCCAAGAACCGGAGGAATCGGAGACGGTTGGGCGGTCCCGAACCGAGGCACACGGCCTGACGGCTCCGAGAACCGGGAACCGGGCTCCGAAATGGGCAAAATGGCCTACGGCCACGAAATGTAGCACACAACCACCGAGAAATAGTCTACAGGACTACTCCCTTCCCTCAGGAAAGAAAATAGAGAAAACCGAGTCTGGTTCGCAAACCGAGACAAGGCACAGAAGAGGATTCGGAAGTTGGAGGTAGGGCGCACGGCCGCGACTCTGAGACTTCTGAATGAGCACAAAATGCAACATCACCGAGCGCTCAATCGGTGACGTCTGAGTCTTAAGGTCGGTCAAAAATGGGGTGTCTACACAGTGCCGCGGTACTATTCAAACTAGGGGCAATTTTCCAATTGCAGGAATCTGGGGTTGTGCATCTCAGTGACAAATTTCAGGCGTGTCCAGTCCTGATCCATATCGAAAATGGTTTTGAAAAGTTTTAATAAAAGTTGACTTTGTTCAAATTAATCTTTTTACAACCAAGACCATTTTTGGACCAAAGCGGGAAATCTTCAGTACCACAACTTTCAATTTCATTGATTTCAAATAGAGTTCTCTTGCTCTTGCATACAATCGAAGTTGTTTTTTTATTACATTCATAAAGAAAACTTGAAAGTACTAATAAAGCAATAAATCCGGGGCATAGTCAAGTCAGGTGTTCCTGCCCCCTCTCCCAGAGCTGGTCGAAGCCTCTGACGCCAAAGTGGGCCCCTCCGGTGCCTCTTCATTCAGCCAGTCCCAGCATTCGTCAGACAAAGTGTAATTGAAAGTGGGAGCAGGGACAAGGAGTTCTCTAGTCCTCCACGCGACGACCTGTCGGATAAGCTGCGTACCTCCGACCGGAAATGTGGCCGGATACTTCATCCCCTCCGGCGGACAAATCTGATTGTGGCCAAACTGGCGCCGGATACGGAATGGAAAATAGAACACGCAGTGATTCAAACCGATCAACCGAATTCCAGTCTGCCGAGACATGCTATAACCATCGCCGGGTGATTGAGCCAAGCACATCGCCAAGCAATATTGTCTGCGGACAAGCTGCACATCCACTCAAACCACCAACCCTCATCAAGGGCGTTAACTAGGCGTTGCCTGAAGACGTAGCCACGAGCTGAATATGCCGGACAAGAGTCCACAACCTGCAGTTTATCCATCAACCATACCTGGGGAGGGAAGAAAAAAATGAGAGAATAAAGAATAGAGAGATGTATGATGAGAGAAAAAGTGAGAAAGGGGTTTTGTGAGAAAAACCGAGCTTGAGAGCCGAGTGACGTGAGCATACATATATGCGAGATTAGGTGGGAAGCATTACCTGTAGTAGTAGCGGGCTCCCTACAAACCTGGTTGTCTCTCAGCGATAAAAGGCGTCCAAGCCTATCAACGTCTCAGCCAAAGTCATGGCAATGCAGCTTTTGCCCTCCCTCAAACCTTGGGCAACCTCAATCAATCGAACGCTAGATTCTCCGGAGCCTGAAGCAAACAGGAAATGAGACAACACGCACAAGCAGAGGGCATGTCGCCGAAAGCCTTGCCAATGATGGTCACTGCGGTCACCGGCATCAGAAAATCGATAAACCAGGCTAGGAATATCCAGCGTTCCGTCACGAATCAGGGATCGAGCATCGTACATGGTAAGGCCACACATCCGTCCCAAGGCTTGGGCGTGGCCGAAATTGAGTTGAGGCAAAATTTCCTCGTCACGTTCGCACTCCATTAAAGCTTGGAAATCTTCGAAGGTAGGACACACCTCTTGCCCGCTAAAGCTAAAGACATGTGTCACCGGATTCCAAAACCTTGCCGCGGCATGGAGGAATGGAAAATGCAGCGGGGTACGGCGCAAAGTGAATAGTGCGTTTATGCCGAAAGCCCGGAAATTGAGCTTTTCCGAGCCGTCCAAGCTGTTAATCCAAGTCGTGAGATTTTGGGCTAGAAATGCTTCCATTTGGAGCAAATCAGTGTGGAAATGAAGAGAACCACGAAGTTGAGACACTTTTGAAGAAGATAAGGCTGAGTGAAGGACAGATGTCAACATTCTGCTGGTGCTGCCAATTTAGTGCCGACCGGCCAAATATAGTGCCGACCGGCCATCTGTTTTGGCCGATGAATCACTCTTTCGGCCGATGGCCTTTACACGCAGCCGGTGGACTTTCTACTGGGCCGGTGGTGCTCACCCTTGCCCTTTGAGCTGTTTATGCTAAGAATTTGGGAAGTCCCACTACTTTCGATGCCCTCCAATGATCAATTTTTACGAGGGCGCGCCCATTTGCTTATCGAGTTGTTGCATATTTGCATTTCGAGTTGTATCTCACTCTCGTTGAGTCTTTGTAAGTGTTTGTCAAGGCGTACTCGCATTTGTTAAGTTTGCTGAGTCACCCTGTCTTGCTTATCGAGTTGTAATTGGTTTACTACCTGATTATTACGATGCGATGCTTTGATTTTCAAAAACACTGATTCAATTTCAGTCACATTGTTGTGTGGTGCCCTGCGATGCGATGCATAGGACGTGCAAATATAACACTTTTTGAACAAACAGTTGTTTCATTTCCATCTTATGTTTTGTAAAAACACGAGCTTTTGAGAAATAAAACCTGCCTAAGGCAGTGCAATGTGCTTAAACTCCTAGTAAAAAGGAAAATAAAGCAGAAGAATAGCAGGGTAGCAAAGTGCTGGGTTTGACACCGGTAACCTCCCCCCTTTCGGTCATCGTACCTTTTGCGCCCTTGTTCGGGTCAATTAGGGGGTTTGGCACCTTCATTATTCAAGACAATACAAGAAGACGCACTGTCAGAATGCAAATGAATCTTCAAGTTGATTTCAAGCCATTACTTTTGTGAGCAATGCTCGGAATATGCGAAGGATGTCCCTCCTCGTATCCTTTTATATCTTGTGAATTTCAAAAGAAATCGTTTCAATTATACTGTGTTGCAATACGTTGCATTTCAATATCATGTTTTATCCTGTTCAATTTCAAGTTCCAATATACACATTGCATTGTATGCGTGCATTGCTTTACTGATATGTGTTCAAGTTCCTATATACACATTGCTTTGTATGCGTGCATTGCTTTACTGATATGTGTTCAAGTTCCTTACTATACACAT
>JAPPVO010004413.1:0-22153 GCA_030407325.1 Camellia japonica | reverse complement strand
TTTGCATGATCATAAGTTATGCCCGGCTTTGTGCATTGTCTTGCATTTTGCCCATACCTTCGGGCACATATCTTTATCTGCAGCTTGCATGTTTTGTCTAAGTCTTCGGCCTTGTCAAAAATGGGTCGTCGCTGGGCTTTGACATTCACTCACGTCATTGTTATGACTTTCGAGTTCTGTCAAAGAGGGGAAACTGTAGACACCCCATTTTTGACCGTCCTCAAGACTTGGACGTCACCGCTTGAACACTCGGTGATCATCCATGTTTGTGTTCGTCTTGAGTTCCCAGAGGTCTCGGCTACGCGCCTTGCCTCAGGATCTCTCGACTCGACTGTTTTGTGTCTGGTTTTGCACCAAACACTTGTGTTTTGCCTTTGAGGGACAGGGAATGGCTTGTGAGCCATCCCCACACTCCACCGGCCATGGCTTGAGGACACCGGCTGTGTTTTGTTGCCACCGGCCAAATGTTTGGCCGGCCGGCACTATAGATAGCCGGCCGGCTATCTTTTTTTGGTCAATTGCATTTTTGGCCGGCCGACTACTGTCCATCTGCTTTTGCAGATATTTTTTGGCAGCTGGCATACACTGCCACCCCCTCTATACACGTGTATGGAGGGATTTCCCTCTTATTAGCTTCCTTTGGAAGCTTTACAAGAGACAATTGTCTATAAAAGAGAGGGTCTTTTCTCTTGTAAGGGGTTGGACAAAAAGTTAGACATTTTAGACAACATTTTTCCAGAGCTTTGAGTTCTAGGGTTAGGGTTTGCATATATCCTATCTCTATATCTCTATCTCTTTGTGTATTTTGTGTGTGTTTTGCCTTAGTTTTGCACACAAACACCCACCATCACACCTTCTCTTGGAGCTGAGCCCCTTGAGGGTTGTTTTTGGAGTTTTGGAGCTGGTTTGAGCTTGAAGAACCAGCTGGTCTACCATTGGTGAAGAGGGTCTACAAGGGTAAGAAACTTGTCCCTTTATTCCCCATTTTTGCATTGCATTTTTGTCTACCTTGCATCTGTTTTTGAGCTTTGTGTGTAACATATAAAAGTTCTGTTTTTTAGCCCTCTAAATAGTTGGTTAAGGTTGCTTTAAGCTTTGGGGTTGTTTGACCCCTCTTAAGCCTTGAAAGGCTCCATTTTGTGCCATTTTGGTTGAGCTCCGGGACCATTGTGTTTGGGCCTCCTCACCACTGAAATCTTGAGGGATTTCAGAGGTGAGGATGGTGCCTTGAGGTCCTAGGAAGGAGAGGGCCACCCCCTCTCCTTGTTGTCCTCGAAAAGGGCCATTTTTGCCTCTTTAGTGAGCACCATGCTTAGGTTCATGTTGACCATGCCTTGAGTGATTTTCATGCTTATTATGTCATAATATAGCATTGTGTTTAGTTGGTTTTGGTACACCATGCTTGCTTAGCATACATGCCTTGTAATGCCATGATTTGCCTCAATACATGCATAGCATTTAGACTACCATGCTCATGTATTTTGGCCAAGCTTTGTGAAGCTTTTATGCATATTTTAGTGTGCTAAGGGACTGGTTTAGGTCATTTGAGTCATTCATGTCTTGCTTTGTATAGCTACTATGCAATCCCTCTTGTATGCCTTAAGCATCGGCCCCTCTAGCATGCCATTCTTGCATTGTTTCAGTGGTTTGGAACCACTTGGCATGTCATTTCAGACCTCATAATGTGCCTATATGCTTGCATTTGATGCCCCTTCAATGTGATTAAAGGTTGTTGCCTTATGCTCCATGAATGTGCTTCTTTGTATGCTTGCATATTTAGACCATTTAGATGCCATCTAGGTACACCCTTAGCCTTGTTTAGGCCTGCATTGGACCTATTTTAAGTCCCCTTAGCCTTGCGAGGTTTGGTTGACTTAGCCTTGGTTTAAGCCTCCTTGGTTTGCCTTGAATCTTGGATCATGCTTGCATGCCATGCTTGTCTTGTTCATTTGGTTTGGCACCATCTTAGCATGATTTCAGAGCTTTCTATGCATACTAATTGTCCATGTTTACCTTCTTTTAAGTGTGCTTAGAAGTTGTCCCTTTATGCTTAGGAATTGGACCATATTCGCATACACGTGTGTGTGTGTTTTGGACCTCACTTCCATAGCATTGGCCACTGTTTTAGGCTTGTTTGAGGGCTGCCAAATTTAGTTTAAGTCCATCCCCTTTGCATGTTGCATGCTTTGTATGCTTCCTTGTATTGCCATGTTGCATATTAGCCAACATGTCTAGGTTGCATTCCATTTGCATGCATGCTTAGCCTCTTGAGATGCTTGTGATAGAGGTTAAGCCCCATTGCTTGATTATGTGCATTGCATTCCATATCAAGATGCACTCTTGATTCTTTGGGCCATCATGCATGGAAATACGTGATTGGTGGTCCGAGAATCGAGGCCCACGTCCCTTTGAGTCATAAACATGATAAGGGATGTGATTGGTGCGCACATTGCTTGAAATGCATTGCCATGCCAAGTCTTGCCCTCTGCTGCTGTCAAACACAGATTTTGCAGGAATATCTGGCCGGCTGGCTATCTTTATTGCCGACCGGCCATCATTGTAGGCCGATGTATCAAATTTGTGGCCGGTGACCATTCTACATGGCCGGTGGTATTCTCCTTCAGCCGATGGTGTTCCCTAGCATCCAGAGAGCAAACCCTGAGGCTTTGGCAGTCATCAGGGGAGTAGAGCAAGGAAAACAAAGGCATCTTGAGCATGGCAGTGGATTTCCGGGCGGAACCGAGCGCACATGCATTGAGCCCTCTCCCGAGGCTGCTGTTTATTGCTTAAATTAGATTAATTAATTTGCTTAATTAATTTAATTGTCTGTAATTATTTAATTAGCTTGTAGGTTAATTAAATTGTAATATTTATTCGGACCCTCCGAGTGAGGGCAAATTTATAATAAGTGTGGGTGCGTGTGTGCATGTCTTTCAACCCTCACTTCTTTCTCCCTTTTACTTACCTGCTTTCGATGGTTAGTATTAGGGCACATTTATTTTAGCATACCTTATGCTATGCATGCGTGCATCATTCATCAGTACTGCATGCACCGGGCTCGGCGCATCATGCTAATCGCATCGTATTTCAAATCTAGCTTGAATACATGCTACTTGCGCATTTCATATGCCATCCTTAGATTAGCCGAGCCTCTTCTAGCGACATTTTGTATGCGATGCATTAGGCACTTAACATGGACTTGGATCATACATTGATTGCTAACACGTTCTTGTTTTGGCATGGAGTACTTTGTAAGTATTTTATGCTTTAGCATACTGCATGCGTGTGAGTGTTGTCATGATTGCATGCTTACCATGTGGCTAAGTGCTTATGTGATATAGCTGCTTGAATGCCTGTGGGTGAAGGTTGGATTGTTTGAGTTGGAACAACTCGTTGAAATCCGTATTTTAGTCTACTTGCGAGTAGCAAATTCCAAAGCGTTTTCCAAACAAATGGATATGCAATGTTTTGTTCCAAATTAGGCGATCTAGTCTATACTTGTTTGCTGCACGCATAACATAGTAATTCTAGGCTAATAACCGGAATAAGAACGCGTAATGTTTTCAAAACAAAATATCACGGTTAGTAGAGGCCGATCTTCGGATCGGGCGAGAGGGGGTGCTCATAGATGACCTTCCCCAATCATACCCAAGTTCCCGAGCCGAGGCAACTTTGGTGATGACGGACACGTGGCCTTCGGCACCGAGTCAGGGTTTCCTAAATTCCCCCATTAAAAATATTTAGGTGGCGGACTCTGTATCTGGCAAAGCAGTCCATGTTTGGCACTTCTTTTCTAAAAATCTGTTTTCTCAAAACGATTTGCCGGATTTGGACTCTTTGGTTCAGATTACGAACCGTGACAATTTGAGTCCTGAACTGTAGTAGACCCACAAAACGAACAGAACGGGAGTCATCCTCCCGGGGCGTTCGGGGACGTCTACAATGCCACTATTAAAATTAATCTATTAAAAAAATAAATAAAATATATATGTATATAAAATAATTTTGAGCTATACCACCAACCAACCTTTTTTTTTTCCTCATTTTCTAATTAAACCATTTTAGTGTTTAAAGCCTAACCTATTAGTGTAGATGGTTTGTTTTTCAGTGCCAACCTAGTTAAGATTATTTGGTTTTGCTTTGAAGTTTTGTGCACTCATCCTTCCTTTATTGATATTTGTCTCAATACTCTTTGTATATTGATTTTCATCATTAAAGTGTTTTTTTTTTTTTTTTCACTGATAAAAAAAAAAAAAACTTAACTTATTGATAAGAATTTGAGTTTAGGCTTGATTTTTTTGGGGTCTAAACTATTTAGATTAAATGGGCTATTCAACTAAGGTTATCATTAGAGGATGAAATCTATTACGATTTATCTTAAGAATAGTTTGGTAATCTACCTAAAATTTATATATATATTTTTATTTTAATAAAATATATATTATTCACACTTTAAATAATATTTTTTATACAGGTTTTAAAATAAGTAATATTATGCGATCATACTTTGATATCATATTTTAGTGCTATGTATTGTAACATATTACATGATACTAATCATCTTATTTGATAAATGTCACATGACACATTTAATTATTGTCTTTAAAATGGCACATCAAATACTATCAAATATGTTCACCATAACATTACTAAATTTCATATTTTATTTTTTTAATATTCCAAAATTTCAAATTTCAAATGAGATAGGGCTTAATAATAAATAAGATTCTATTTTGGATTTTAAAGTTAAAGTCAATTATGATTTATCTTAGGAATAGTTTGGTAATCTACCTAAAATTTATATATATTTTTATTTTAATAAATTATGTGTAACTCACACTTCAAATAATATTTTTTATATAGATTTTTAAAATGAATAATATTATGTGATCATATTTTGATATTAGATTTTAGTATCATGTATTGTAACACATTACATGACACTAATCACATTATTCGATAGGTGTCACATGATACATGTAATTATTGTCTTTAAATCGTCACATCAAATACTATATAATATGGTCAGTATAGCATTACTAAATTTCATGTTTTGTTTTTTAAATATTCCAAAATTTCAAATTTCAAATGAGATTAATAATGAATAAGATTATGTTTTGGATTTTTCATTTAAAAGATTTTCAAATTAGATATATGGCTAGATGTGCCAATAATTTTATGCTAAATATGTTTCTTAGCTTTAAAAAAAAATGATAGAAGTATTTAAAAAAATAACTAAATGTAAATTTTAAACTGAACAAATAAAACTTTGCTTAATAAAATTTAAAAATTAACGTTGATAGGTCATGATCAATATGTATTGCATGGATCCATCTTTTACTATTATCATAAACAAACTTAAGTAATATTTCATTGTAATTAATTGGGAGATTTGGTGATAGACCGTTCAGTGTCTAACTTGTCCTTCAAAAGGACAAGAATTATATAGATCCTTTCAAAATCCCCTAATATTTTAAAACTTATTTCTTTTACTATAATGCCCTTATATATGTGTGTGCGTGTGTGTTTGTTTGTGTATATCAACTTGTAATCACTCTCTCTCATCTTAATCTCTCTTCTCTCTATCTCGCACTTATCACTATTCTCTTCATCGGTGCCAAAGCTACTCTCCATCGACACCACCGCCACTCACCATGGAACTCTTTCTCTACCATCTTTATCACCACCATTATTTGTTGCATCCACAACTTCAAATCTGAGATCATTCACAATTGTCGTCACAAAAAAATAATGATTTGTGACGATTTGCAAACCTCAAATCTGAGATCCTTCACTCTCTCTCTCTCTCTCTCTCTCTCTCTCTCTCTCATGATGCTCTATTCTTTCAACAGTAAAATTTTACTCTAGTTCATGACACAAAACTCTTGTAAAGCCATCATTGTAGCTTGTTTCAGAGTAAAATTTGACTTTGAATTATAATAAACTTTACTCTGATTCAAAATCAAATTTTACTCTGCAGTTAAAAAAAATAAATAAAAAAAAAGTAAAATTTTACTCTGAATCAGAGTAAAATTTACTATGATTCAGAGTAAAATTTTATTGTCATTAAGCAGATCAGTATGTTGTTAACCAGACGTAGCTTGCTTTTCGTGCTCCTTTCGGATACGATTAGCCCTACAATTCAGACTCCCGTGGTTCTGAATCTAATTTCACAAGTGTACTGTGAAATAGATAAACACAAATTAATGAGTCCAAATCCGGAAAATCTTTTGAAAAATCGATTTGAATGAAAATGCCAAAAATTGACTGTATTGCTAGATTTTAGAGTCGCCACCTAAATATTTTTGAGGGATTTAGGAAACCCGTGACTTGTGCTAAAGGCCATCAATCCGTCATCACCAAAGTATCTCAGCTTGGGAACTTAGGTATAAGAGGGAAAGATCATGAATTGAGCACCTCACTCACTCGATCAAAGATCGGCCTCTACTAATTATGATGTGATTGTTATTTACAATATATGCTCTTGTTCCAATTATTTATGCTAGCTTTACTAGGTGATGCACACAAGTATAGACCAATTCACAAAATTTGAAATGCATTGAGTTATGTTTGTTTTAAATAAATAAAAAATGTTTTGCACATGTGTCACTTGAAAAAGCAAGTTCGCATTTACATGAATTAAATTATTCCAACTTAAGTAAAAGGCCTTCATCCACAGGTATTCAAACAAGTATATCACTTAAGCACTTAGCCTCATGAAAAACATGCTCGATGTGACAACACTTACACACATGCAATATGCTAAAGCACAAAATGCTCACCTAGTACTCCAAGACAAGCGAAATAAAGCAAAATAATTATAAGAAATGCGTGTTCCTAAACAATGCAATATGACTAATGCGACGCACACATTATGCAAATAATAAGCTCGGCTACTAGCATGACACATGAGTCAATTCAAGGCATACGATATCGCACGTATGCAAGAAAGGAATTTGAAATGGATGTTGGTTAGAATGATGAGTCGAACCTTTATGTATGCAAGACGAATGGATGCAAATCATGGAAGATGCTAAGAAAAATATGATGCTACCATTATAAGCATGTAAATAAAAAGGAGAAAAAAAATGGGGTTTGGAAGACATACACAATTATTATATATTTGCCTTTGCATAGGAGGGTCCAAATATCCAAGTGTCCAGATTAAACTAACTATTACGATACCATATGAATAATAAATGAACAACTAACTAGCTATCTAATGTATTACAACAAAGATGTTACAACAAGAATATGAATATAAATAACAATATTACAACAATAATATAAACAATAATAAGAATGCACATGGATCATATACGCGTTAATGAAGATGGTCTACATAAATTGCTTTGTCTGCCCAGACTACCATGTTTTACCCTCAGCCACTGCCCTCTGTTTCAGCCAAAAGTACTCTGTTTACCAAACATTGGAGCCCGGCCGGCCCCTAATGAGGCTTAGCTGAGTCCAAACAAGTCCGGTTGTGCCCTGTTTTGTTGCAGAAAACCTTTTTTTGTACTCTAAGGTGAAAACAGTGCAGACATAGCAGTTTTAAACCATGTTTGTCCTTTCTACTCTTCTCTATCATAGAGAAACTCAAGAGAAGAACGGATTCGATTCTGAAACCATCAATAGGCGCAAGTTGATTGCTTAATAGTTTCGAACCCGATTGGACATAAATTAATGAATGCAATAAGAGACACACCACTCCTCCCTCATATCATGAAGTTAGTTCAATGAGGGAGGTAGACACACCTCAAGAATCATCAAGCATCACAAATTAGTATGTGATGACTCTAGAGGCGTTGGATTCGCTATAACGTCCGACCGAATCCGACTAATTTTATTAATCTTCTTTATGTCAGTTGATCCAATTTTAAGCTGATTTTATCAGCCATTTTCAACTTATCTTTCTGTTGCTTAATCATTTTGTCTAAAAGTAAGTGCTACGTCCTCTAAGTGTAAAAGCAATAAAGATGAAAAAGTATCGACTTAACCCAAGAAATGAGCCTTTCAAGCTCTTTTCTTTGGGGGAAATCACAAAGGAGGAATCAAACTCATTTTCAAGCGATAATGGATTCCAAATCTGACCCAAATGAGCAATAATGACTAGTCAAATTCAAAAGAGCGTTAATGACATAGTCAAACCCATAATGAGCTATAAAGACTCCAAACCCAAACTTGGGAACAATCTATAATGAGACATTTCTTTGTGATTTCCAAGGGCCTAACTAACAAGCTAGTCCCTTAGAAGCAAATACACCGGTGATAAAGAGGAATGACAAATAAAAGGTTGTGTTTAGCATAAGAGAGATACGATGCCTTTGGTAATGAACCTCCGAAGATAGTAAACCATTAAGTATGGATTTCTTTCTTATGCTTGAACGACAACCTTTTATTAAACACAACTCTTTGATCAAAAAAACAAAGAATTGAGGGAGGTTACAAAGATGATTGCAAAGTTGATTATTACAAAAGTGAGACTCTTACATAAAAGAAAGGTAAAGAAGGCTATCAACTCAAATGACTCGATGTCTAAGTCCTAAACAACCGAAGCCATGAGGACTTACAACACAACAAGTATAATACTCAAAGCAGAAACTATTTAAATTAATTAAAATAGCCCTAAACAACCCCTAAAATGCAAAAAAATAAAAATAAAAATAAATAAATCACAAAAGATGGATAGAAACAAAGAGATACAAAACTAGTAAGTAAGACTAAGAAGGGGTGACTAATCCCTATACTTTGTTTCCCAACCCTTTTAAAATCTGAAAATCAGCATGTAAATCAAAGAAAAGAGTAGGAAAACAAGAGGTATGAGCTATGAGATAAGGTGTAAGAAAGGGTGTTAAACGTCTCTACCTTTGGCAGCTCTTTAACCCCAAGTTTTAGCACTTGGAATGGATCCAACACAATACAAAAACTCAAGAAAAAGATGGAAATGAAAGCAAGGAAAAATGTGGCAAGCTTATATCTCTTGAAGAGAGCAAGCTTTGGTTGTAAACCAAACTTGATCCTAGAGCATTCTCAAGGTTGAATTATGGTTCTCAAGGCTCAACCAAGGCTCCAAGGTTTAGCTCTAAGGGTGTATATAGTTCAAGAATGATAGGCTAGCTCAAAGATAGCTTGCAAAGGAAGAAGGAGCTCTCAAAGATATTTTTAGTTCTTTGAAATTTTTCTAACCCTCAAAACAGAGATATGAGCTTGTATTTATAGAATTTGACCCAAATAGGTCATAAATATCTTCAAAAATAGACAGTTGGTGGATTCCCGCCTAGAACAGTGTTTATCGCCCAAAAGGCATGGCCATGCTCTAATGGACACGGCCGGGTCCAAATGAGGCAGAACTGGGTCCCAATGTGGCTCCCTTGTTCTTCCATTTCAGGCTCAATGTAGGTTGGCACAATGCTCAAAAATGGATTTATGAGGTAAAAACAATATCGGTATGGAAGGTTAAGATTGTTTAAAGCTCGAACTCGAATTCCTTCATTAAGAATGCAAACCATTTACACAATGTAACGTTCATCATCGAGTGCTCAAAATAAAGTGTCCAAGTCTTACGGCAGGTCAAAAATAGATGTCTACACCAGAGTAAAATCTTACTATTACGAAAACAGAGTACATATTAAATAAATGAACCAGAGTCGAATTTTACTTTTAGATCTATGAATAAACAAACAAAAAACTCTTAATTTTTCATTGCAATATCTCGATTTCTCTTCTTTTTTTTTTCTTTTTTTTTTTTTTTTGGTGTCAAATCTAATTTTTTTTTTATTTATTTAAATCTCTGATTTGAAGTTATTGATCTCAAATATGAGTTCGTAGTTATCAAATCTAAGATGGTGGTGGTTTAACGGTAAAAATGGTGGTTGTCGGTCGATGGTGAAGATGAACGACACTGATAGATGATGAAGATGGTAGAGATGATGAACAACCATCGAGTTGGTGAAGAGAGAGAGAGAGAGAGAGAGAGAGAGAGAGAGAGCTGTAAAAAAATGGAAGAAAGAGAAAGTATAATGGTCAAATAAAATATTCAAATAACAAATTTTGTCCTTTATACAAAATTTTATAATTATAAGGGGGTTTTGAAAGTACTAGATTTTTTTTGTCCTTTAACAAGAAAAGGAAGCTAAGAGGGGTTTATGGCTAAATTTTCCTTATTAATTTAAAATTATGAAGTAGTATCCAGTTGTTATTATCATTTAAAATTTTGATTTATTTTCCATATCAATATTATAAAAGAATCATACATTTAGGAATTTGAATGGTGATAATTACACCATCTAAAAAAAGTGATGATTACAGAATTTAAAATATGTTATCATAATAATTATAATTTGAGTGAAATGATCAATAATTTTATGACACATTTATTTTTATATTTTATTAATTTAAAATTATAAAAAAAATAGATTAGAAGTTTTAAATTCATTGAGCCAATAACATTTTTACCTGTATAATAGTATAGAGAGAAGTATACCATAATCATTGAAACTAAAATAGTAATAATGTTATTGCATATTTTGAAATCACAAAATTTAAGAAAATTGGCAATGATTAAAAGGATATAAAAATTAACTTATTTTATGTAAATTAGATTTTGGACTAATCATAAATGACATGTGTATTTTAAGTGATATAAAATTCAAAAAATATATTTAAAAAAATTAGATTGAAATTTTCAATGTGGACGAGGCCACAACATTTTTGTTTATATATATATATATATATGTCCGGTATCTAGATAGTGAAACTTTATTCTTGTTGAAAAGCAACAAAAGGAACTTGAAATAGCTATGTTGTGGGTAAAGCTATGTGAAGATGCTAAGGTAAAAGTAGATTTCTATTTCGATTCTTTCATTTCTTATTAACCCAATACACTTATCAAATAATACAGTCAAACCATAAGATTAAAAAATAATTGAGAATCTTCCACCTTTATTACTCTAAATTAAATAGTTAAAAACTTGCCTTATATTCCTACATATCTTTGCGGCTAATATAGTATCTTATCTTTTGGGCAAAGGCTCGTCTTAATAATCCAAACCTTTTAAATTGTAAAAACTGTTGAGTAGATCATCCATTAAAAGAATTAAGTTGATCAAACTTCAATAACTACATGATCGGATTACATTTCTTATTAAAAAAATATATAAATAAGAAATATGATTTTAAAAATATATTCATACATTTCAATTGTTTCACACGAATACAAATTAACTATGTGACTATCGAAATTTGATCAATTTAATTTTTTACATAAATGACCTACTTAAGGAGTTCTGCAATTTAAATTATTCGGATCACTGAGAAGGACCATGGTAAGCATGGACTGTGGAGGCACGACTATCTCCATCATATGATACCATTCCTTATAGTTTAATTTTGTCCACATATTTTCAAAATAGTGGGATCAATCATTTTGAGTAAGATAAATACACATTTTGAATATAGAGAACGCTATTTTGAACCAATTAGGGGATGTTTTGTTCACACTTTAAAATTATATAAACAAAACCATTTCCCAATTTTTATTATTATTATGATTATTATTATTAATCAATAGGAGAGTAATTATAAGTATAATAAATATTATATCATTAAATAGACTATTAACTTGTAATAATTAGAAAGTCAACAAAACTTACTTAGGCCTCGTTTGGGAACAGGCTTTTTTAGTAACTTTTTGACTTTTTGGCTAAAATATAATGTAAAAAAAACTAGTATGTTTGAGATGAATCTTTGATTTTTTACGAAAATATGTGTAAAAAGTAGAGAAAAAAGAGAGTTTTTGACTTTTTAGTATAAGTTGTTGACTTTTTGATTTTTTTAGTAATTTTTTAACTAAAATCACCACTTATCAAATGAGACCTTAACAACTAATTATCTGGACTACAAAGCCCAAGCCCAAGCCCAACACAACCACTACTAAAACTACCAAGTATTAAGATCCACTACTAAAACTACCAAGTATTAAGATCCTCTCTATGGGAGTTGAATCCAAAATTTACATTGCAAAAGGTGTTACCTAACTGTTAAGCCAAAATGACCATATTTGCCATTCCTCAGGCCAAAGAGATGACAATTCAACAATGTTAAATAGTTTGTATTAATACTATATAAACATACAAATTTTAGACCATTATGTTGGACAAAATTCACTCCTATTATTTTATTTTATTAAGTCCAATTAAGTATTAAATCTTGGATAAAATTCATTTTATCCCTCTAGTTTGAGGCCGGAGTATTTTACTATTTATGGTTCAAGTGTAGTCAGAAATTCCTCATGTGGTTTTACACTAAAGTGCAACAGTTAGTTTTTCAATCCAAACTAACCAAAGGTGAATCACAAATACTATCTTTTAGAATAGGCCTAATTTTTTGGAAAAACAAAGTGAAATTAACATAATAAAAAGACAATTTTACTCTCATCTTCTCTAAACCTAAAATTAGATTAAGTTGTTAATTAAAATAAAATATAATTGAGAATAAATTTAAAATATAAAACATAATTAAGGATTGACCTAAAATATAATTAAATTTAAATTATGTTATGATGTTAAGAATTATAATAAATAATTAAGAATTTAAAATTAATTATTATTTAGAATATAATTAAATTGAAAAAGGTTAAAAAGTTCAAAATTATAATAAAATATGACGTTATCTACCTAGTATTTTTGAAAAATAGGAAACCACCACCCACATTAGGCCTCGTTTGGGAACAGACTTTTTTAATAACTTTTTGACTAAAATATGATATAAAAAAAACTAGTATGTTTGGGATTACTTTTTGACTTTTTACGAAAAGATGTGCAAAAAGTAGAAAGAAAAGAGAATCTTTGACTTTTTGGAATAGGCTGTTGGCTTTTTGACTTTTTTAGTAACTTTTTGACTTTTTGACTAAAAAAATCACTTGCCAAACGAGGCCTAAGTGGGTCCTCCTTTCTCTTCTAATTGTCTAATAAAGAGTACTCATCATGTCTTATCTCTAAAATTTCTCACTACGCTGTTAAATTAGACCACAACATAAGCTATAACAGATATATAATCTCAAGGAATACCCAATAATTACCCCAATCTAAGATGTGGCATATATGCCACAAGGTGGAAAGATACCTAACCATGAAGCATAATATATTCTGCATGCCTTGCTTGGATATACATGTAACGTAACAATGCATGCAAAAAGGTTTGTTATGCCACGAAAAACATTAAGAAATCCTGATTTAGCTGAAGAGGTTTTTTCACAACAAAAAGATATAGACTCAAAAAAAAAAAAAAAAAAAATACCCATAAATTTACTTAGGAAGCGAGTGTAAGTGAAAATTGAATCTAATATGTGGTGAGTTCCTATCAATCTGGTCCATCCAATTCAAATTCTGAATAATTTCCCGGTATTTTTTTTTATGAGTTTGTAGTATTGTTGTTTTCACAATAATAAATATGCATTGCATATACATAACACATGAGTCAATAATAGACGCAAATAATAGAAATAGATATGAAATAACATGAAATGAATGTTCCGATTGCTTTTTGAATTATTGCCGACAGGGAAAGGAAAAGGAAAAGGGAAAGGGAAAGGAAAATGGAATTACAAAGAAGAAGGAACAATAGAATCTGGCAATGCATGTGCATTGCAGCATCAACTAGGAACTGATTCTGCTGGAGTTGATGCTTGAGCTTAGCCTTACGGTTGGTTCTTCTGCTGGAGGTGTATCTGTCTGTCAGCTTGGGCTCTGTTACTGGTCCTGTATAGGAAGTTGGCTATCTGCTGTAAAGATGGCTGCAAGTCTTGGTGGTTGCTATGTTGGTCTGCTATGTTCAGGTTCAGGTTCAGATTCTGCTCTGTTGGATTGGACTGCTATGCTTAGCATTGGACTGATATGTTGGACTGCCTTGATGTGTTTTTGTTGTAGAGGTTTTTTCTGTTTCTTTGGATGGTTGCTCACCAACTTAGGGGATGTTAACAAATGATATGATGGGTTTTTGGTGCTAACATAGTTAGCATGATTTAGTCCGTGATGCTTTTGTACTTGCCTTTCTTTATTGATGTATTTTATTTGTATCTTGTATTTTGCTCTTATATCAATAAAGTTTTTTTTTTAAATAAAAAAAAAATAAAAAAATAAAAAAAAAAAATCTAGGAACTGATTCCTAAATGGAAAAAAAAACACTTTCTAATCCCCTTTTCGTCTTCTCCAAGTTTCAACCTGAAACATGTGTACATCATATACTACTCAGGAAGGCGTATGTGCTCTAATAGAGACTCATTTCAATGGATTTTCACATATATTATATAATGCACACAACTCATCATAATATGGTTTGAAACTTTGTAGCGCTTTTTTCTTTTCTAATAATGTCTATAAAATAACTGTTCAATTGTTAAAATAACTACTGAATGGTTTTCAAATGGGCAAATTACATAAGTAATCCCTATATTTTAACTTTTGTATCATTTTAATTTTTGTAATTTTAATTAACTTAATTTTGACTATGAATTTTTATTTTGTCTCAATTTGATACAATTAATTACAATTATTTTATGAAACATGTGCAAATGAGCGGCATGTCATGCTTTTAAAGGAAAATTATGAACTTAATTAATTCGGTCAATTAACCTTAACTAATTTAGTGGACTGATGGAGTTGGGAATCTTGGTGGTTTGATGCTTGATGGTTGCTCCATTCTAGTAATGACAGAGGTGAAGCAGAGGAGTACATCATTGTTCATTATGCTGTTGATGATATTCTGTGTGATCTATGAGGATTTGGAAGGTTAGTTTGGTAGTGTGATTGGGCGGTTTTTGCCTAGTCTTTTTCTTGGAACTTGGTGAGATGGTTATATGATGGGTTGTTAATTTTGGTGTCTATATGTTGGTTTCTCATCAACTTTTTTGGCTTGAGTTTGCATATGATTCGATATTTTTATTGGTACCAACCTAGTTAGATTAAGAGGTTCACTATGATGCTTGTTGTTCATGCCTCCCTTTATTGGTGTGTTTCATATGTGCTGCATTTTGTTTACATCAAAAAAATTTATTATCTTTTGCCGATCAAAAAAAACCTCAACTAACTTGGTGATAATTTTTCATTAAAAAATCCGAATGGCATTGTCAATTGAATTAAATTGATACAAAATCTGAGTCAAAATTAAGCCAACTAAAAGTATAACAACCAAAATGACATCAGAGATAAAATGTAAAAACTATTAGTGTAATTTGTCCTTTTCAGATTAACTCATTTTCCTCATTTCAAATTACTCAAAAATTGAAATACAAAATTATAAACACATTGCATTTATACACTCTAATGTGTGTGTATATATATATACAGCAATGCTAGGTATCATGAAAAACCTTTCATGAAAATAATCATGAAAGTTTTATGACCCTTGGATTACACTTAGAATAAAGCACCACACACTAATCAAGGTAATCTAAGGATCATAAATTTTTCATGATCACTTTCATGAAGAAAATTTCATGGTCTCTAACTTTTCTCATATATATATATATGCATGACATATGCACGTGTGGCACCTTTCAGTTAACACCTCCCCACTCGGTCGATCTATTGCAAAGAGAATCAAACTTCAAAGACTTTTCCTAAATAATTCATGGAGAATCATGTAAAAAGGGGCATCTCACTAAAGTTTCTCACTATAATTCATCATCTCTCACGTGATTTTTCAGACAATAAATAATATAAAAAAAAAAAAAGATTGAGAGTTCTAAATATAGAACTCTAGAGGAGTTTTAATGAGTTGGCATCTACTTATGATGTAATATTTGTATTTTATTTTTGTTTTTTTTATTATTATTTTTTTGCTTTACCATATCACCAGAACTCAAATTAGAACTCTAAATTTAGATTTTTGTATCATTTCCTAATATATAAACATAAAATTCGTAGGGAATTTTCTTAGAAAATGGTCCTTATAATTTAAAATATGTCATTGACGCACAATCCTCAATATGCTTTTTGTATGAACTTTATGTTCTCATCATGCAACTTTTTATTTAGATTTGCATAAGAGGTGAAATAAAATAATAAAATATATACCTGGTGACAGATATCGGTTTGAAGGTATCACTGACAAATAAAAAAGAACCAGTAAAAGGCGGGTGGGACTAACCTCGTCTCTTGATTAATCGACTCAAAAATAAAAAAATAAAAAATAAATAAACGTAGCTGGTGTGATGCGTCTAATATTTACTCCCCCACACACTACCCAGTCGCAAATATAACACAAAAGAGGAAGCAATCTAAAATTTTTAGAGAAATTTCCACTTATGGAATCATGTCCTAAAGATACAATCATAGAAGTCAAATAGAATGAGATAGGAACATCCAAGGACTCATCTTGAGGCCTTAACAAATAACAAGTATAAAAACCCATCTCCCCCATCTACCAAAATCATCAATCCATAAACAATTTTCTTTGGCAACACAACAACTAACCGTGCCGCGATTTCTTGTTTCACTCCTTCATCTTCTTGAGGCAAGTCCCTCCCTCTACATGGCAATATTTGTTCTTTTGCTTAATTTTATCATTTCCTATGTTTTGAACTTATTTTTTCATATACCTTTTTTTTTTTTTTTTAAATTTTGGTGATCAAAAAAAAAAAAAAAACGTGTAGTTTGAACCCCAATCTGGACAAGAAAATGCTAAACCACCAAAACTTTATTTCCCTACTAAATAACTTGGAAAACATAACTTTGTTTTCCATTTCCGTACTAAAGAACTTTACACCCACATTAAGAAGAGTAAAAGAGGTTCCATAGTGACAGCACTTCATTTGGTGATGCCATTAAAAAAACAGAAAAAAAAAAACAAAAACAAAAACAAAAAAAATGTTGCAATTTTTGCACTCTACCATTAGCTTTTAGGTTCGGTTACTAAACAATTTTTTTTACAATTCGATACAAAAATAGTAGGATTACATTAATAAATACACGTTGGATTCATACATTTGCGTCTCGTGGTAAGAAAATAAAGTTGAAAAAAAAAGTTTTTGCGTATTTAGCACATGACTTGTAGCTGAGGATTTATACCAAGAGGCACTTTGTTTTTGTTGCTCATTTATGCAAAGTGAACAATTACAAGTTTCAAAGATGAAAAATTGTTTCTTATGTCAATATATTTTGTACTTGGGATACAATGTTTTAGCAATGATGCTTTTAATCCCCTCATGCTATCTTGTTCTTCCTTGTACCTTCTTATCTTCATTTAAATAAAATTCGCTTTCTTTGCTGATCAATATTTTGTACTTTTGGATATTATTTAGAAAGAAAAAACAATGAGCAGGGAAGGAGATTGGATTTGTGCTTCAAGTTCATGCCAACACTTGAACTTTAAAAAGCGGGATTCGTGCCAGAGATGTGGGTGCTCCAAGTTTGGAGGAGGCAGTGAAGTGTCGTCGTACAAGACGGAAGTCTTGGCTGGGGACTGGTACTGCAATGTCATTAATTGTGGAGCACACAACTATGCGAGCCGAACAAGCTGCCATAGATGTGGCGCATCCAAACATGACTATACCGAGTATGTTGGAAGCATGATGACCACAAGCGGTTGTGCATATGATGGCAGTGGCCTCCCTGGATGGAAAAAGGGTGACTGGATTTGCACCATGTTTGTTTTAACTTCACAATTTTTTTTTTTTTTTTTTTTTTTTTGACAATTAGTAATTATATCATTGCATATGATTTTATGATACAAACCATATCCCCTATTAAATGAAAATTTATGGAGAATGTAGCATGAAAAGAACAAAGCATTATCGTATGTTGAACAACTATGAAAACAAGAACAATGTGCTATACTACTATTACTTAGAGATCCTTTTGAAGTCATTTCTTCTAATTAGGGTTCTTATCTACTATGAATGCAATTTGGATTTGGACAGACTTGGATGTGGTGCACACAACTATGCTAGCAAGATGGAGTGTTACAAATGCAGAATGCCAAGACAAATTTAGTAAGTAAACTACATAACGCCTATTGTGTATTTGTAGTTTCAGATCATCTGTCTCTATTCTTTTCCACCTTCCTAGCTTTTCCATGTCTCATTAATTTGAATTTAAAACAATTTATTTATTTTATTAATAATTAATAATTTTCTTAAAAAGTTAATTTTCAAAATTTTGACAACGTTGGAAAATAAAACATAGAGTTGGGAAAGAGAATAAAGACAAATGGTCCCAAGGCGGATATTTGATTTTACACAATAAAAATAGTTAGTTGAATAATTGTTTCGAAATACTATAATTCATTTTCCTAAAGATAGTTACTCTTCTTATTTTCAGGTGCTCGAATCCATGGAGTCACAAAAGCAAACTTGATTCAGTTCCCTTCAAATCTTCAATTACCAAATTATCTTCTTCTTTGTTTCAATTCTTCTTCTTTTTTCTTTTTCTTTTTTTGCCCTCAATTTAATAAGCTTTAGAATCATAGTTATGACGTACTTGCCCAAATAAGTGTATTTTCCTCAATAAATGGTTCAATATCATGCAAGGTGTTCTTACATGAAGCTATCAAATGCACTTATTAATAAAATGTGAAAGCAAAATTATACACTTTGTGGAGTGAGTTTAATCTATGTAGCATACTTGCTGCAATGGGTTTGGTGTAAGAACGTGAATAGTGAATATTTCATTTTGGTCATAATAATAAAATAAAATAATAGCTTTTTCATGTATAAGACATATGAATGATGTGCTTGATTCAGTTATGGTGAACTCATTCGCACTTTGAATGCTAGCTTTATAAAGGGTTCTTGCCAAGGTGAAAAATTTTACCTAGAAAAGTGTGCCAATTTCTTTCTTCGAAAATAGTTGTCTGGTAGAGATTGAATGGCATATAGAGTCATCTATAGAAAAAATATGCGCCATAGATCGATAATTTTAAATAAAATTCTAGGTAAAAATTGTATGTGACACCACATAACAATGCCTCAATACCACCCAATAACTTCTTCATGAAACTTTTAATACCTTAATGTATTATTGTTTGAATTCATCAATAAATTGTACTTTTCGCCAATAAATAAATAAATAAATTACATACTTCACCCTATAACTTTACTTGAATTTCTTTTCCATCTCCCTTTTTTTAATTATCACAATTAAATTATTAATATTTTTACCTGTGTTTTAGTGTAATCCTCTCATCACTCAACTCTTAAAAATTTGATTAGAGTTGCAGATATGAGTGAGCAAAATAGAACTTCAATGAAAATTAGAAGGCAAAAATATAATTTGCATAATAACTTTCTTCTCTAATATTCTTAAAATGTGTTGATATATGTGATCATCGATCATCACTTTTGGTCCAAGGTTTTATGGACAGTCTGAAGATTAATTAGTAATCAATTAAAATATAAGGGATTAAAAACAAATTGATAAAAATTGAAGAATAAAATTGTATTTTGAATTAATAATAGGTATTGGAGATACTAAAGGAATCAATAAGAGTTTCTAATGTACATTTTGTTTGAAACATGTTGCATTGTATCGATCGAGTCCCCGCGCGCACTAAAAGACACTAGAGACACGTTTTCCACATGTTTTTATCCAAAACTAGACACAATTAAAATGTTAGTGTAATGGTTTAAGATTTTTGAAATTTTAAGTTAAAAACTAAAATGAGGTCTTTAAAAAATTGGAGGCATTTGACAATAATAATAATAATAATAATATATATTATTATTATTATTTTATTTTTAGCAAGTTCAGTCGATATACTAAGTGGTCTAATGCAATATTTTAAAATTGGACCGGTAAGCGAACCGGAAAAAAGATCGAGTGGACGGGTTATCGGTTCAACCGTCGGATTGAATTGGAATCGAACTGTGACGTAATAATATATTAAAATTATATTTAAATAAAAATATAAGTAATAAAATTATAAATTTAAAAAATTAAAATATTAAATTATCTTAAATATTTCTCCCAATATTTTTTTAACTAAAAAATATAATAATATATTTTAAAATATTATTAATTTTAATTTTGGAATAGGAAATCAAATATTCAATATTCCCTCCATACGATTTTAATTCAAATAATTTGATTAAAAAAAGTGCAAAAATTTTGGAGGAATATCAAAATTTGAAGTCTCCTTCAATAAATTTGATTAAATCCTATATGGATTTCTTGAATTTTTTTAGAAGAATTTTTTTTCTCATAAATAGGTAGAGACTTTCACAATAATTTCAAGCTCTTAATGAGATTTCTCACAAGAGGAGACCTTTGAAAGAGAGTTTTCAACTAAAATTTTATATAATATATATATATATATATAATAACAAAGAAAGAAAGAAAAGAATCGATTCGGCGGTTCAATCGTCGGTTTCCTAATTCTCTCTAAATAGGTCGATTTTTGGCTTCGAACAGTTTAAAGGGTATATCCAGACCGAAACACCAGTTGATAGTTCAACCGGTCAAACCGGCCGGTCCAATCGGATTTTCAAAACCATAGTCTAATGGTTGAATCACCTTTGAGAGAAAGTCTAATGATATTTTTTATTTTTCACTAGTTAAAATATATTTAGATACACTTTTTATTTTACCTAACCATTTTACTCAAATGTTATTCTTTATTTTACCTATCTATCAATATAAATTGTTTGAAGTGTCTCCCGATGGTCTCTAAATTAAATATAATTAGTCTGGAAGAGTTTTGTTGAAATAACTATTTTAATAGAGTTCCACTTTTCAAAAAATTAAGTATTTTATTTTTCCTATTTTTTTGTTTTTATTGAATTTTTTTAATATCTTAAGAATTTCTTTTAGTTTTTAGATACATTTAACATAATATACCTAAAAATTATAATATTTGTAGGAAAAATATTTTAAAAATTCGCTAATTACCAAAAATACAAATATATATATATAGCGATTCCGGATTTGACCCGACCCATTAAATATTCCAGACTTGAATTTTATGATTTCTAAATTTTGTTCATTGTCGTTTCCCTCTTATTCATACTTGAGTTTGGCTATTTGGTTGTGTCGAGCGTGTTTGGAACATGTTAGTTGCTTGGTTTTCAAACTCTTGTTGCCTAGGATTTTACCCATCTGCTCAAGCGTCACTTCTTGCACTCAAGTAGGCTTTGTGACATGTCGTTTCCCCCTTATTCTTACTTGAGTTTGGCTATTTGGTTGTATCGAGCGTGTTTGGAACATGTTAGTTGCTTGGTTTTCAAACTCTTGTTGCCTAGGATTTTACTCCTCCGCTCAAGCGTCACTTCTTGCACTCAAGCAGGCTTTGTGAACTCTCAATACTTTTGTAGGTCTGCAAAACTACTAGGAGAGTGCAGTCTACGCTCGAGCGGCGTTTTCTATGCTCGAGTGGCCCTTCTTACAGTCAAGCGTTGGTCTATTATCTGCAAAACTACTAGGAGTGTACATTATGCGCTCGAGCGTCACTTCTTGCACTCGAATGAAACAACTTATTGTGTCTGACACTCAAGCATCAACTCTTGCACTTGAACGGACTGTGCGTGTATCAGTTTGCGAAAATGACTTTTTACATCACTTTTTTAAATCTATTTCTCTCCAAACCCTAAAGTTGAGACCCTCTCTCTCTAAAACCTATCCTCTCTTTACTTTTCATCTAGATCTAGTGATCTCTCCATCCTTGTGCCTTTGTTAAAAAGGTAGAGCATGTCGTGAGCTCTCTTTCATCCTAAAAAAATGGGTTTCGGTGTCTTTCAAGTTTCCCCTTTGCTTTGCTCGTCTCCTCACTTTGAGATAGGGACTTTCTACACTTTTCTATGAGTTTTAACTTGGTTATTTGTTGATGGGTAAGAAATGTTGAAACTTGTTGTGATTTTAAACAAACCTAGGATTTGGGTTAAAATCAAAAGAGGGGTTTTCAAAGTAACATATTGGAAATGGTTATGGGAGTAGATATGAACTTGTGTTTCATTAAAATGGTTGATTTTTGTGTTTGGCAAGAGATTGGAAAAAAAAAGGTTTTGCACTAAAATGTTTTAAATAATTATTTTGTATAAATAATGAAATTGGTACTGGGAATATGACATTGGATGGATGTTTATAAATGATGGAATTAGATATGTATTGTCTCGCACCTATGGAAATTTGGACAATTTATCTGTTATAAAGATTGTATATCTGTT
>JAPPVO010004412.1:0-19050 GCA_030407325.1 Camellia japonica | reverse complement strand
CAAATTTGTCCAATTCTACCGAGAACGGTGTCCTCGGCTTGACTGGAGAGGTTACCTCGACATCTTGCCGCTTTCTCTGGAGGTAATCCCTCAAATCTTCCTTGGTTCATCCAAGAGCTCGGCTGTCAACAGATTTCAGCCTTTTCGGTGCGCTACTCCCAGTATCGTTATGAGTCCTCTTGGACCTCTCTCCATTAGTTGCATCGAAATAAAGTTCCTTCCCTTGAACATGTTGATGTTCATTGGGGTCAGTTTCTTTGGTACGATGCGTCCTCTGAGAATCTCCCTTCATTGACTCTCCTAGCCCGACCTCCTTGAAGGCCGGTGAGAGTGTTCCTTGGTCCTGGTGTGCTGGGGGACTGTAGGGACTGTTTTCTGCCCCCCCTTCTAGGTATTGTTCTTGGTCACTGGAATCGACGTATCTTGTAACGGGAACGGTGGTTGCATGACGTTGTTCTGCATCATGAAATTGACGACTGATTGTAGGTCCGCCAATTTGTTCGCCATTCCCTTCATCTCGTCGTCCCTCCGTAGGCATCTATCCTTCTATACCTGGAGGTCATCCTCGTTATAATACCCGCCTCGGTCTGATTTCTTTGGTACGTCGCCCTCCTTGCCGGTGTCTTTCTCTCCAAGATTCTGATCCCGAGTGTCTTCGTTACAGTTATCCTCCTCCACATTAGGGTCAGTGTGCTTACCACTCCCAGTAGGGATGTCGTCCCCAACCTTATCTTTCTGTCTGTCGTTGGCCATCTATTCTTCTTTCTTTCCCACAGACGGCTCCAAATTGTGTGTGCTGTTTTCTGACCACACTGCCAAACAGGTACACAGCTGGAGAACACTGGCAGAATAGATAGCACCCAAACGACCTGTCACAGAAAGAAAAGACTCCGGTGGTGGTTCGTCCACCTGGGGGCACTCCGACGATCAACTCAGTTATCTCTCAAAGATAGTAAGAGTGCTTAACTCACTATTCAGAATACAAAAAATGTACCTTAGACCCACGAGGGTGCCTTACTTTTATAACCAACATTGACCTGATCCCTGTAGAAGCCTAGCTTCAATGGACTTTGACTCAATGCCTATCCAGGACTCTCAAATAGATAAAGATAAACTCCCTAAGTGCTTTATCCTTATCCAGGCTAAAGTCCTCTTTCATTCTAGGACTCTTATAACTTATCCGCTCATCTCAGATTTCAGTATCTCCGCAAATAACCCCGGCCTAGCTGAGATTACCTCGGTGTCAAGTCAAGGACACGTGGCACCTCGGCTGGCACTTCGGTGCCACCTTGGCCACGTGTTGCTATCCAAAAAATATGTCCCCACAGAAAGGATTTGAACTAAACACAATAAAGATTTGCACCATGCTCACAAGAAATTTACATTATCATAAAAATATAAATATTTTTTTACTGTCCCATAAATTTATAATTTCCAATATTTCAAACTTCTAACTCTTTTTTAATTTATCATGTCATGAGCCAATACCTTTTTCTTTTTTTTTTTGAACAAAAGAAAGAATGCTCCGTAAAGGCATCATAGCATCTGTGAGTCTTGATCCCGGGATATGAGCCAATACCTTAAGTATAAAAAATTATTCAATACCACAAACACGTCTTTTGTTCTTAATTTTTATAATTAATGGTATCAGAAATTTTAATAAATAATTGAGATTTAATTTTATATAATGAAAGTTACGCGAAAATGAATCTAGGTCATATATAATTTTTTTTTTTTTTCGGTGTATGAAATTATTGTTAGGATTAGTTCACCTATGACAAAGGTGGGTCCCATACAATTATTACCTAGTTTGTATATATATTTGGGTTAGAATTGTAGAATTCGGAATCTATTAGTAAAATGTTTAGGATAAAATAGTTATATAGGACAAAATAGGCTATTTTAGCCAAATATGATAAAATGTCACATCCAATCCATAATCATTTCATTTTTTTCTCACAAAAGTCAAAAAATTCAAAAAACCTATCTCAAACGAGACTTTTTAGCCCCATACTAAAATAACCAAAAAGCCAAAAAGCTAACCCACATTCCAAACGAACCCATGTGGAAGATTTGATTTACTTAATTGTATGAGAACTATAGGGTTTCTCTAAGAGAGATTAAGGGCCCGTTGTTTTCAGAAATACAATTGAGGGGATTAAGTAAAATTATGTTTCTTTTAATGATAATTGTTAGTGTGGGGGATTGTTAAATTATTTTTATATAAAATAATAAAACAAACAAAAATCATGGTTTTTACTTAACAAAAAATACAAAAAAAATAAATATTAATGTTCAAAATGTGCTGCCCAAAATGTATTAAAAAAAGAAAATTTGCACTTGGCCGGTCGTTCCCCTGGACGATCGGTAACACCCTAACCCGAACGAATTATTTTTTAGGGTAAATTATAATTTAACCCCCTGTGGTTTGCCTCAAAAACATGAAGCTCCCCTATAGTTTCATTTGTAACACTTAAACCCCCTATACTTCATACCATAGTGCAATATCCGACGGATGTAACAGAAGTTGAAAAAAGTCATAAATGCCCCTAGATATTTTACATCCCTCAGTCGTTTCATTTCAGTTGACTAATACCAGTATTCACATCTCTCTCTCTCTGTCTCTCTCTCTCTCACCATGGTTGATTGGATTGAACTAAGGTTTCAACATCGATTTCACCATCATATTGCGAACACCATCACTAGTTTAGGTATGTGTTGTTTACCCTAATTTATTTGGATCGTTGGATGTTGATTTTCTCTAATTTTGATTCATAACTGAGTATGTGTTGACTTCGATTTACAAAATTTGTAATGTTTTATGCGTGGTATGCCTGTATTGCTTTAATTTTTGGGGATTGTGGTTAAAGTGTGGTGGGGTGGGATTTTTTTATTCACATATTTGTTTTTGTATACTTTAGTTTTCTGTATTCATGCCTTTTATTACTTTATTTTTTGGGGATGTTGGTTAAAGTGGGGTGGGGTGGGGTATAAAGGTTCATAAACAACAGGTATTTTTTTATGATGGTAACTTTGAGTTTTTTTTATGATGTTGACTTTTTAGATGGGATATTCTATTCATATATTCTGTTTATAGTTGTATTCATATATTCCATTCATATATTCTGTTTATAGTTGTATTCATATATTCCATTCATATATTCTGTTTCTATTTAGAGATTTTGTAATTTTTCATGCATGCCATCCCTGTATTGGTGTAATGTTTTTGAATTTTGGTGAAGGTGGGGTATAGTTTGTTGTAACCCCCAAGGGGATTTGAATATGAATTAAATAGTGTAGTCCAAGGATTATGATTGTTGCTATGTGGTCCCAATGAGTTTGAGTTTTGTAATGTAATATTGTGAAGTTTTGTTGTTTTCTACAGTGAGGTAAAGAAAAATGATTTTTGAGATCAACTATAATGGGTACTTCAATAAACCTCCTAATATTGGTTATAAACAAGGGAAAGTGGAATATATATATATATATATATATGATGTTGATTTTGGCAAACTATCTTTTATTGAGATTCATACCATCTTGAGGGAGATGAAAATAGATGGCTATAGTACTTCTGTTTTGTGGTATAAGAAACCTGGAAAAACTTTGGATGATGCGTTGACAATAATTGAAGAAGATGTTGATGTATATACCATGATATGTGATTATGAGGGTTTAGATGTGATTCCATTATTTGTGGAGAAGGATTAGGAACCATTACAAGTGATAAGTCCAAAAGGGAAACATTTGGTACCCCCAAGAGTACCAGTTACTGCTAAGCAGGCATTGAATTGGCATGAGATGGAAAATATAAGTGAAGAAGAGATGGACTGTGGAGATGGAGTGCAAGATGTAGGTGATGAGGAAATGCATAATGGAGATGGGGATGAAGGAGCAACATATAAAGATGTCAGAGATGAGAAAAGGGGTAATAGAGCTTGGGATGAAGAAGATAATGATGATCCTGATTACATTGATGATGGGAATGATGATAATGGTTCAGAAGATAAAGACTATGAAAGTGATGAACCTGGCTGGTTGAATGAGGGTTTAGAAGGGCCAGAAGATGATGATATTTTTTCACCAAGGGAGACTGTAAAGAAAAGAAAGAGGCAACCTTCTTCATGTGATCAAGGGACAGATGAAGGGTGGTATTCTGATCCTGAGAATGAAGATTTACATAGTGTACATAACTCATCAGATGACTGTAGACGTCCCCGAACGTCCCGGGAGGATGAATCCCGTTCTGTTCATTTTGTGGGGTACTACTACAGTTCGGACTCAAATTGTCACGGTTCTTAATCTGAACCAAAGAGTCCAAATCTGGCAAATCGTTTTTTTTAAAAACAGATTTTTTTTGTAAAGAAGTGCCAAACATGGACTGCTTTGCCAGATATAGAGTCACCACCTAAATATTTTTTTTAATGGGGGAATTTAGGAAACCCTGACTCGGTGCCAAAGGCCACGTGTCCGTCATCACCAAAGTTGCCTCGGCTCGGGAACTTGGGTACGATTGGGGAAGGTCAGCTATGAGCACCCCCTCTCGCCCGATCCGAAGATCGGCCTCTACTAACCATGATATCTTGTTTTGAAAACTTTATGTGTTCTTGTTCTGGTTATTAGCCTAGAATTACTATGTTATGCGCGCAGCAAACAAGTATAGACCAAATCGCCCAAATTGGAACAACATTGCATGTTTGTTTTGAAAATGGTTTGCTACCCGCAAGTGGGCTAAGATGCAGATTTTGCCACCCTCAAGTGGGCTTTTAGAAAATGTGGTTTTGCCACTATCTAGTGGGCTTTAAAACTCTCAGTTTTAATGAATTATTCCAATTTAGGTAATTTGACCTCCATCCACAGGTATTCAAGCAGTTATATCACATAAGCAGCTAGCCTCATGGAAATCATGCTACTATGACAACATTCACACGCATGCGATATGCTAAAGCATAAAAGCTTACCTAGTACTCCGTGCCAAAACAGAAACTAGTTAGTAATCATGCATGATCCTAGTTCATGTTTAAAATGGCTAATGCAACACAGGCAAAATGCAGCTAGAATAGGCTCGGCTATCCTAAGATGGCATATGATAATGCTACAACTAACACGTATTCAACTTGGAATTGAAATACAAGTGCAGTTAGCATGATGTGCCGAGCCCGGTGCATGGAAGACAAATGAGTGGAAGCACGCATGCATGGCATGAGGTATGCTAAATTAAATATACCCTAGTCTACCATCATAAGTAGGTAAATAAAAGAGAAGAAAGACATGGGGTTGGAAGACATGCACACACTCACACACGCTTATTACAAATACGCCCTCACTCGGAGGGACCGAAAGAATAATACAGTCCGAATAAACAATTCTAAACTAATTATTACAAAATTTCTAATTTAATTAACAAATTGAATGCAGAAGGGAAAAGGCCACAGCCCCGCCTTGGAATGCGCGAATGATGCGTGTTCGAGTCTGTCTCGGAAATCCACTGCCATGCTCAAGATGCCTCTGTTTTCCTTACTCTGCTCCCCTGATGACTGCCAAAGTCTCAGGGTTTGCTCTCTGGATACTAGGGAACACCACCGGCTGAAGGAGAACACCACCGGCCATATAGAATGGTCACCGGCCACGAATTTGATCCATCGGCCAACAATGATGGCCGGTCGGCAATAAAGATAGCCGGCCGGCCAAATCTTCCTGCAGAATCTGTGTTTGACAGCAGCAGAGGGCAAGGCTTGGCATGGCAATGCATTTCAAGCAATGTGTGCACCAATCACATCCCTTATCATGTTTATGACTCAAAGGGACGTGGGCCTCGATTCTCGAACCACCAATCACACATTTCCATGCATGATGGCCCAAAGAATCAAGAGTGCATCTTGATATGGAATGCAATGCACATAATCAAGCAATGGGGCTTAACCTCTATCACAAGCATCTCAAGAGGCCAAGCATGCATGCAAATGGAATGCAACCTAGACATGTTGGCTAATATGCAACATGGTAATACAAGGAAGCATACGAAGCAGGCAACAAGCAAAGGGGATGGACTTAAACTAAATTAGGCAGCCCTCAAGCAAGCCTAAAACAGTGGCCAATGCTATGGAAGTGAGGTCCAAAACACGCACACACATGCATGCGAATATGGTCCAATTCCTAAGCATAAAGGGACAACTTCTAAGCACACTTAAAAAAAGGTAAACATGGACAATTAGCATGCATATAAAGCTCTGAAATCATGCTAAAATGGTGCCAAACCAAATGAACAAGACAAGCATGGCATGCAATATGGTCCAAAGCCCAAGGCTAACAAGCCAAAATGTAAAGGGGCTATGCAATGCATGCTATGGTCGACCAAAACAACTAAGGGCAGACCTTGAGCATGGCAAAACAAACATAAAGGCTTCACAAAGCTAGGCCTAAACATGCTTGAATAAGGACTCAAAGCATAAGACATGTTAAGGTTAAAATAAGGCATTACAAGGCATGTAGGCTAAGCAAGCATGGTGTACCAAAACCAAATCAACACAATGCTATATTATGACATAATAAGCATGAAAATCAGCTAAGGCATGGCCAACACACACTTAAACATGGTGCTCTCTCAAGAGGCAAAAATGGTCCTTTTTAAGGACAACAAGGAGAGGGGGTGGCCCTCTCCTTCCTAGGACCTCAAGGCACCATCCTCACCTTTGAAATCCCTCAAGATTTCAGTGGTGAGGAGGCCCAAACACAATGGTCCTGGAGCTCACTCAAAATGGCACAAAATGAGGCCTTTCAAGGCTTAAGAGGGGTCAAACAACCCCAAATGCCAAAGCACCCTTAACCAACTATTTAGAGGGATAAAAACAAGAACTTTTTTATGTTATACACTAAGCCCAAAAACAGTTGTAAGGTAGGCAAAAATACAATGCAAAAATGGGGAATAAAGAGACAAGTTTCTTACCCTTGAAGACCCTCTTCACCAATGGAGCACCAGCAGCTTCTTTAGGTTGAAATCAGTTTAAAAGCTCCAAAAACAACCCTCAAGGGCCTCAGCTCTAAGAGATGGTGTGATGGTGGGTGTTTGTGAGCAAAAATAGGACAAAACACACACAAGAGAGAGATATAGAGGTAGGATATGAACAAACCCTAACCCTAAAACTCAAACCCTAAAAAAAGCTGTCTAAAATGTCTAACCTTTTTCCAACCCCTTACAAGAGAGAGCACCCTCTCTTTTATAGACAATTGTCTCTTGTAAAGCTTCTAAAGGAAGCTAATAAGAGGGAAATCCCTCCATACACGTGTATGGAGGGGGTGGCAGTGTATGCTAGCTGCCAAAAAATATCTGCAAAAGCAGATGCACAGTAGTCGGCCGGTCAAAAATGCAATTGACCAAAAAAAGATAGCCGGCCGGCTATCTATAGTGCCGGTCGGCCAAATATTTGGCCGGTGGCAACAAAACACAGCCGGTGGCCTCAAGTCCTGGCCGGTGGAGTGTGGAGATGGCCCACAAGCCATTCCCTGCCCCTCCAAGGCAAAACACAAGTGTTTGGTGCAAAACCAGACACAAAACAGTCGAGTCGAGAGATCCTGAGGCGAGGCGCGTAGTCGAGACCTTTGGGAACTCGAGGCGAACACAAAAACATGGATAATCACCGAGTGTTCAAGCGGTGACGTCCAAGTCTTGAGGACAGTCAAAAATGGGGTATCTACAGTTGCCCCTGTTTGACAGAACTCGAAAGTCATAACAATGACGGGAGTGAATGTCAAAGCCCAGAGACGACCCATTTTTGACAAGGCCGAAGACTTAGACAAAGCATGCAAGACAAACAAGATATGTGCCCGAAGGCAGGGGCAAAATGCAAGACAATGCACAGAGCCGGGCATAACTTATGATCGTGCAAAGAAAGCTGTAACGAAGTATAACATGCGACAGTTCTAAGCAAGCATACACCAAACTACACTACAATGCAGAAAGGATGTAAGAGAATTATGCAATTCTCAATACGTCTCACGCGGAGGATACAATACCTGTGCGGTTCGTCTGGTTGCACCAGCCTCAAATGAACCGTACATACAATATCGTGCCTGAAAAGAAAGCAAACTTAACAGGTACAATATTGTTAGCAACATGCATAACATGCAAAATGAATGCAAAATGACATGCAATATATATACAAAACTATGTATAATGATGCAAATGAACATGCAATGCAGTTGAAACAACGCAAAAAGAAATGCAATGCATTCGAATCATGATTCAATCATGAGCGATTCAAAACCACACAAATGTCAAATAGATTGATGGAAGTAACAAGTTCGTCTACCATAGAAAAAGTGCCGCAACCCTCAAAGCGCGTACACATGCAGAACTATGAGTGATGTAGACGGACACAGGAACAAGTATTGGGTGGAATGACATAAGTTGGGAAACGACCTGCTGGGGAAAGAACAATGATCCTAATGCTGGATGCAAAAATTACACTACAATGTAATATATATACAATGGATATGGCATGCAGCCAAACCAAATCTTGCCTAGGAAGGGCATGCACACATACAAGCCATGTCTAACATAGAAAAGGTGCCGCCACCCTCAAACCAAGTTCATCAAGGAATAGGCGTGTACACATGCAGAACTGTGCTTTAACGTGAAAAGTATGAGCACATACCAAACCAAGCTCAACAAGGAAAGGTGCGGGCCATAGATGTAGGGGGATGATGCAGTGAATGCATGCAAGCTACTATGCAATATTTACAATATGCAATGGAATGGAATAGTTACGATGGATAAGGCACACAGGCCAAACCAAATCTTGCCTAGGAAGGGCATGTACACAAACGAAACGTGTCTAACACAGAAAAGGTGCCGCCACCCTCAAACCAAGTTCATCAAGGAATAGGCGCGTACACATGCAGAACTGTGCTTCAACGTGAAAAGTACAAGCACATACCAAACCAAGCTCAACAAGGAAAGGCGCAAGCCAAAGATGGAAGTGATGCAATGGATGCATGCAAGCTACAATGCAATATTTACAATATGCAATGGAATGGAATAGATACGATGGATATGCATGACATATGCAGTATATAAAATGGGATGCATGACATATGCAGTATTTATGATGATGCATGACATATGCATTATTTACCATGAAATGCATGACATATGCACTATTTACCATGAAATGCATGACATATGCACTATTTTTTTGTTTTTCTTTTTTCTCTTTTTTTGAAATGCTAATTATGCATGAGATGCATGTTGCATGGAATGCGCGACAACGTAAGTCGCTTGAAATGCATGACAATGCATGAATTTTTTTTAATGCGCGACGATGCGCGGCTCGAGATGCATGGAAATGCAAATGAACTGTGCACGCCAACGCACTGAAGGTCTTGCACCTTCCAAGGATTTAAGGTCTCCTAGACCGTCATGCTGGGGAAATGCATAACAATGCAAATGAACTTAGAACGCGTGACAACGCGTGACTTTGAAATGCATGACAATGCATGCGAGTTTGAAATGCACGACAATGCATGAATTTCTAACGCACGACGACGCGCGGCTTGAAATGCATGATAATGCACGTGAGTAGCATTTACGTCAATGTAAGTTGTACGTGTTACGATGCGTGTATGCATGCATAACGATTATAAGGGATGATGAGCGCTACGACATATGCAGACATGTAAGCACCAAAGGTTTTGCACCTTCCGAGGATTTAAGGTCTCCTAGACCGTGGGTGTTTAAGGTCCCGCCCAACCGAGCGTATTTAAGGTCTCGCCAGACCATTGCGCATAGGGCAATGTGATGCATAAAATAGCGCGATAGTATGCATGCAAAATGCAATGAGACGCGCAACATAGCGCAATGCGTTTAGACAATGCGAGTGCACAAGACAGTGCGATCGAGGTGCGCAAGATAGCGCGATTGAAATGCATTCCAAATGCACATGGGGCAACTTTCGAGTTTTGTAAAAGACAAAAGGATACGGAAAGGATACACCTTGCACGAATTCGAGTGCCATGCACAGAGGACACGGTCCGAGGTCAAAACGGAGGCCGGTTGAGCTTCGGAAATGCCATTTCTTGTACTATCTTGAGCAATGAAGGCCCCAAACTACAGATCTGACCTAAACAAGGTTGTAGGAGGCTCACCGGCCACATGGGGAGGCCACTGGCCATCCACCGGCCACCAAAAAACATCACCGGCCAACCAAAAATGTAGCCGACCGGCCAAAAATGCCTGATTCGGGGCAGTTTTGACTTTTCACCTTGGGTCATTAAAAATAGGGCTTCAAACCCTATTTTACTCATATTCCTTAGCCAAAATCTCACACTCTCTCTCTCTATAGCTTTTTCCTCCTCTCATTCTCCCGTTTTCTTGCGTTTTACGCCCGTTTCATCGTTCGATTCGCGATCTCCTTCGCGTTTCAAACATTTTGAACCGAACATTTCTTTGTTTCGGTGTTTCCTTTGCTATTTCCACTTTTCGGGGTTTGTTCCTGTAGACGTCCCCGAACGCCCCGGGAGGGTTAAGTCCCGTTCTGTTCATATTGGGGTCACTACAGTTCAAGGACTCAAATGTCACGGTTCTTAATCTTGAACCAAAGAGTCCAAACCCGGCAAATCGTTTTGGAAAACAGATTTTGAAAGAAGTGCCAAACATGGACTGCTTTGCCAGATACAGAGTCGCCACCTAAATATTTTTTAATGGGAAATTTAGGAAACCCTGACTCGGTGCCAAAGGCCACGTGTCCATCATCACCAAAGTTGCCTCGGCTCGGGAACTTGGGTATGATTGGGGAAGGTCACTTCGTGAGCACCCCCGCTCGCCCGGTCAAAGACCGGCCTCTACTAACCATGATATCTGTTTTTGAAAACATTGTATGCTCTTATTCCGATTATTAGCCTAGGTTACTATGTGAGGCTCGCAGCAAACAAGTATAGACTGGGCCGCCTGAATTGGAACAAAACATTTCATGTTTGTTTGTTTGAAAATGGTTTGATGGTGCTACCCGCAGGTAGGCTAAGACGTGGATTTGCCACCCTCAGGTGGACTTAGAAAACATGATTTTGCCACTATCTAGTGGGCTTAAAACAAACAATTGATGAATTGTCCCAATTCAAGTAACCCAACCTCCACCCACAGGCATTCAAGGCAGTTATATCATATAAGCACATAGCCTCATGGTAAGCGTGCTATCATGGCAACACTCACACGCATGCAAGGATGCTAAAGCATAAAACTCACCGAGTACTCCGAGCCAAAAACGGAAGCTTATTAGAAATCATGCATGATCCTAATTATACAGAATTGCCTAATGCAACGCATGCAATAATGCAACTATAGCAGGCTCGGCTATTCTAAAATGGCATATGAAATGCTACAGCTAACATGTATTCAATTTGGAATTGAAATACAAATGCAGTTTGTATGATGCGCCGAGCCCGGTGTGTGGAAAACAAATGAATGATGCAAACATGCTGTCATACTGTATGCTAATTGAAATATGCCCTATATCTAACCAACATAAGCGGGTAAATAAAAGGGAGAAAGACGTGGGGTTGGAAGACATACACCACACTCATGCACACTTATTACAATTATGCCCTCGCGCAGAGGGTCTGAATAAATAATGCAGTCCGAATAAAAGAATAATACAGTCCGAATAATATACAGTCCAAATAATATACAAATTCCTAATTAATTAACAGATTAACTAAGAAAGCTGTAAAACTGGTATGCAAGCCAGGGGCTGCCTCGCTTCGTTCTGGATAATGAAATGATGTATGCTGGACTGCCTTGCGCGGAAATCCACTGGGATGCCCCGATTAGCCTCTGTTTGCAATGTTCCTCGAAATGCGTGCCCGACTCCGAAAAGTTGCTGATTCTTCATTTTGCTGCAACAGAGAGCAGGAAAGGGGCATAGCAATGTATTTCACAAATATATGCATGCCTCGATCTTCGTGCCACCAATCACGCATATCGATGCATGATGGCCGAGGAGTCGGATTGCACAACTCAATATAGGGTGCAATGCAGATGAATGCTACAACAAAACCTAACTCCATCATGGGTAATCCGGAGTGTCGGTGACTGGGGAATTGAGACCCGTTCCGTCACTCGGAGTACGAAACGTGCCTCGTTTCCCGTGTCCGGGCTAACTCCTATCCCGAACACGATGCGGTATGCATGATATGCATGAAATGCAACTAACGTGCAACCCTAACATGCACAATGCTATGAAAATGAGATGCCTCGAAATGCATGCACGCGGGCACGCAAACCGAGGAAATGATTCTAAGGCATAAAATGGCATACGCAATGCAATTGGACTTACACTAACATGAGAGGACCTCAGCCCCACTCACATAAGAGGCCGTCGGATAAAAGTGAAGTGCCTCGAAATGCGTGCACACGGGCACGCAAACCGAGGCGATGGCCCTAAGGCATGAAATGACATAGAAATGATATATAATGATGCTAAAATGAGATGTCTCGAAGTGCGTGCCCGCGGGCACGCAAACCGAGAAAATGGCATACGGAATGCAATGATGCGAAAATGGCATACAGAATGCAGAATGGACTTATACCAACATGAGAGGACCTCAGCCACCCTCATACGGGAGGCCGTCGGATAAAAACGAAGTGCCTCGAAATGCGTGCCCACGGCACGCAAACCGAGGCGATGGCCCTAAGGCATGAAATGACATAGAAATGATATATAATGATGCTAAAATGAGATGTCTCGAAGTGCGTGCCCTGCGGGCACGCAAACCGAGAAAATGGCATACGGAATGCAATGATGCGAAAATGGCATACAGAATGCAGAATGGACTTATACCAACATGAGAGGACCTCAGCCACCCTCATACGGGAGGCCGTCGGATAAAAACGAAGTGCCTCGAAATGCGTGCCCACGGGCACGCAAACCGAGGCGATGCATTAAAGCATGAAATGACATAGAAATGATATATAATGATGCTAAAATGAGATGTCTCGAAGTGCGTGCCCTGCGGGCACGCAAACCGAGAAAATGGCATACGGAATGCAATGATGCGAAAATGGCATACAGAATGCAGAATGGACTTATACCAACATGAGAGGACCTCAGCCACCCTCATACGGGAGGCCGTCGGATAAAAACGAAGTGCTTCGAAATGCGTGCCCACGGGCACGCAAACCGAGGCGATGCCTTAAAGCATGAAATGACATGGGATACGATATGCAAGCATGCAAATGAATTTCAACACTTACAAATGATGCAAAACAGTCCCAAAAGGCGGGGAAATGACACCGAATGCCCGGAATGGTCCCGAAATGCGATAATAAGCACCCGGAATGGCCTATAGCCATACTAAACATGCATAATTGGTACATGACATGCAAAACAGTAGCAAGGCAGCCCCCAAAATAGCATTTTTCAGTCACAAAAAGGGCTAAATAGCAAGCATGGATAGGGCAACAATAGCATGCAAAAATACGAGCCAAGAGAGGGGTATTGAAGCAAGTGATACATGCGATGCTCAAATGGAAAAGTACCCTTCTACAACACTTATGAGGGACTAAAAATATGCACATTTACAGTAGATGACATCCCCCAACTCAGTATGAAAACATGGTAAAAATGCTATGCAAGAATGTGGATATATAAGGCTATAACATGAAGTACCCCAAAAATTCATCAAACCAACAAAGACCCTCAATGAGATATGACAAGAAGGCCAAAATATGGATATTTTCAGTACTGATGATGGCCGAAAACAGAAGCTAGGTAAGCTCAAAAAGGCATGCAAAATGGGGTCAAAGAGAGACATAAAGGCAAGTATAATATGGAGACCCCAAACAAGATTGATCCCTTCTACAATATTGTAGAGGGACACAAAATAAGCTCACTCACAGTTCATGACATGTTCCAAAACAGACTGCATGTAGGTCAAATAAATCATGCAAGTTTACGGTAATTTGAAGGAATTATGAAGCAAGTGCATGATAGAGAGGCCAAACAGGGTTGAGCCCTTCTTCAATGTTGAAGAGGGGCTCAAAATAGGCCCACTCACAGTTTATGTCATGCTCGAAATCCGATCACACATAGGCCTAATATTTCATGCCAAAAACAAGGGTAAAACATGGATTCAAAGCAACTTGCATATGGAGCATGAAAACAAGGTTGAGCCCTTCTTCAATGTTGATGAACAAATGAGATCAAAACTTGAGAGTTTGAGAGAGATAGAGAGATATGCTTGAGCCAGGTTTTTTCTAGGTCTTGAGGGAGAGGGAGGGGAGTGTATGCATGCAAGAATTGTGTGCCAAAAGTGTATGCAAGTGTGTAGCCTTAAGGGAACAAGTTCCCTTGCAAACAAAATATCCCCCGAATCAGATCTTTTGGGGGATACAGCTATACAGCTGTGAAACACACTTCCCAAGGAGTATGGCCGGCTAGCCACCTTTATTGGAGGTGGCCGGCAGGCCACTCCCCCTAGCCGGCCGGCCAAGGGCAAAAATGGAAAGATGGATTTGCTGGCCGGCCACCACATGATGGTGTCCTCCCAGGTGTGTACAACAAGGCCCTATGGTTGGAAATTGACAACTCTGAACCAGAAGAAACAACAATTCACTTTTCAAAGAGGGTCAAAAATGAAAATAAGAGTTACTGGCCGGCCATGGTTTTTTAGTGTCCTCCCATGTGTGTACAACACGAATATGTGGTTTTGGCTCGAAGAAAATGGCCCTAGGGTGGTCAACATTAGCCCGGAAGTGAGAAAAACGGGCGCCGGGGGGCGCCGGAAGAGCATAACAGGTTGCTTGGACAATTGCTAGCCTCCCACCCTCCAGTGATCTTCCTGATGATAAAACAGAGGTACCTGCCAAGAATGAACAAAAACCGATGCAAAACGAATGCTCGGGGGCCAAACCGCGAGGTTCGGGGCCCGAAAACCGGCTGTAAGCACCGAAAGTGGCATTCGGCCACGAAGTGGGTATCTAAGACCCCAGTGTGCCTCGTTATGATGAAACAGAGGTACTTGCCAAGAATGAAAAAAAACCGATGCAAAACGAATGCTCGGGGGCCAAACCGCGAGGTTCGGGGCCCGAAAACCGGCTGTAAGCACCGAAAGTGGCATTCAGCCACGAAGTGGGTATCTAAGACCCCAGTGTGCCTCTTTATGATGAAACAGAGGTACCTGCCAAGAACCGGAGGAATCGGAGACGGTTGGGCGGTCCTGAACCGAGGCACACGGCCTGACGGCTCCAAAAACCGGGAACCGGGCTCCGAAAAGGGCAAAATGGCCTACGGCCACGAAATGTAGCCCACAGCCACTGAGAGATAGTCTGCTAGACCTCTCCCTCCCTGCAGGAAAGAAAACAGAGAAAACCGAGTCCGGTTCGCAAACCGAGGCAAGGCATAAAAGAGAGTTCGGAAGTCCGGAGGCAGGGCGCACGGCCGCGACTCTGAGACTTCTGAACGAGCACAACATGCAACACACGAGCGCTCAATCGGTGACGTCTGAGTCTTAAGGTCGGTCAAAAATGGGGTGTCTACAGTTGCCCCTCTTTGACAGAACTCGGAAGTCACAAGTGACGGGAGTGAATGTCAAAGCCCAGAGACGACCCATTTTTGACAAGGCCGAAGGCTTAGACAATCATACAAGATGAATAGAGGTGGGCCCGCAGGCGTGCCCGCAGGCAAGGGGGGGCAAAATGCAAAGCGACATGCACAGAGCCAAATGATCATGCAGATGCAGCAAGCTGTAATGAGGCAAGTATTCGCAAATAGATGCAACAATTTTAAGCAAGAATGCAAAGCAACAACTACATTTCATGCAGTTAGGAATGCGGAGAATGATTCGATTCTCGTCACGTCTCACACGGAGAAGATACGATACCTGCGCGATTCGTCTGGTCGTACCAGCCTCAAATGAACCGTACATACAACATCGTGCCAGAAATTGCAGCTAAAATTCCGACGGAGCAATTTCGCGCCAGAAAGTGCACTTTTCTTGAACTTTTTTAGGTCCCGGGAGCTCCAATCTTCCTCAAAATTTGCAGGGAGCTAGAGGGGGGTGTAGGGGAGGCTGCCGGCCAAGTGGTGACCTAGGGGGAGGCTGCCGGCCATGCTGCAAAAAGCAATTGGCCGGCCAGCCAGGAAAGGTGGCCGGCCGGCCATCTGCCAAAAGTAGGGGCATTTTGGTCATTTTTCTCATTTCTATATATACACCATCCATTCCATCCGAAATCACTCCCCAAGTGTGAAATTCTCTCCTCTTGCTCTCTAAGCCATTTTTCTTTCAGATCTGCACTTTATACGCGCTTTTCGGCCTTTTTTGCAAGTTGTTTTCGCGAAATCCTTCAGATTTAAGCACTTTGAGGCGACTAAATTTTGATTTCGGAGCTTCTTTTCTCATTTTCACCACTTGAGGTAAGTTTGTCTCAATATTTGGAATATTTTCTCGGGAGTTGACTTTTGTTGACTTTTTATTTCCCGGGAGTTGACTTTTGTTGACTTTTTCCAATTTTGGCTCATTTTTGCTCCTTTTTGCAGATTTCTCGAAATGGCAGGCAATTTCCCTCACGGTGGAGGTCCTCCAGGCGCCGGAGATGATTTTGATATTATGGCACTCCCCCGAGAGTCCGTCCTTTTATCCCGAGAGATACGCCCCGGCGGTGCACATCTTCCGCGAGCGGTTTTCCGTCATTTCACTGACTTCAACGACCGGGCACCCGGAGACTTGCTTCTACGAGAGCCGAGCAGCACCTCTCTTCCGAGGCACGAGAGGTATTTTACTTTTTTCTGCATTTTCTGCGTGCACTTTGTAGCTTTGCCATGCTTAAACACACAGTTTAGCTTATGACATGTACTTTGTCTGCATTCTGAATATGCACTTAAACACTTGAATTGCTGAACACACGGCTCACTGACTGATTGATTGTGAACGCACGGCACACATTAGTTAAGCATTGAACCACGGCTCAAACTGATTTGTCGAACACACAGCCCGAATTTGAAGGGAACACACGGCGCACACTGACTACGAGTAGAACACACAGTCCCAAACTCTGATTTTCTGAACACACAGTCCAAGTTGATGGTGAACACACAGCCCACACTGATTAGGATTGAACACACAGCCCAAAACATGATTTACTGAACACGCAGCCCAGATAGAAATAAAGTGAACACGCAGCCCACTGATTAGATTTGAACACGCAGCCCAAAACACTGATTTACTGAACACGCAGCCCAGATAGAAATAAAGTGAACACGCAGCCCACTGATTAGTTTGAACACGCAGCCCAAAACACTGATTTACTGAACACGCAGCCCAGATAGAAATAAAGTGAACACGCAGCCCACTGATTAGATTTGAACACGCAGCCCAAAACACTGATTTACTGAACACGCAGCCCAGATAGAAATAAAGTGAACACGCAGCCCACTGATTAGATTTGAACACGCAGCCCAAAACACTGATTTACTGAACACGCAGCCCAGATAGAAATAAAGTGAACACGCAGCCCACTGATTAGATTTGAACACGCAGCCCAAAACACTGATTTACTGAACACGCAGCCCAGATAGAAATAAAGTGAACACGCAGCCCACTGATTAGATTTGAACACGCAGCCCAAAACACTGATTTACTGAACACGCAGCCCAGATTAAAGTGAACACGCAGCCCACTGATTGATTTGAACACGCAGCCCAAAACATTTACTGAACACGCAGCCCAAAAACTGATTTACTGAACACGCAGCCCAGATAGAAATAAAGTGAACACGCAGCCCACTGATTACATTTGAACACGCAGCCCAAAAACTGATTACTGAACACGCAGCCCACTGATTAGATTTGAACACGCAGCCCAAAACACATTTACTGAACACGCAGCCCAGATTAAAGTGAACACGCAGCCCACTGATTAGATTTGAACACGCAGCCCAAAACACTGATTTACTGAACACGCAGCCCAGATTAAAGTGAACACGCAGCCCACTGATTAGATTTGAACACGCAGCCCAAAACACTGATTTACTGAACACGCAGCCCAGATTAAAGTGAACACGCAGCCCACTGATTAGATTTGCACACAGCTTCTTCATTTCATTTGCACACAGCTTTTACTTGCATACGCTTCATTTATTGTGTACTGAACACATGTATTCATTCTGAATGCAGGTTGGCTCTCGTACTGTACGAGGATATGGCTCCACTGCGCGAGAGTGGTATGCTGAGCTCCAGGAGGCTGTCCGGGATTGGTTGATCAGCAGGGTTCGGACCATTCTGCATGGGATTATCACGTGTCCTGCCAGCAGGACATTGTTAGCTGCTCTGGTGGAGAGATGGTGGGACACCACCAATTCTTTCCATTTTCTGCCACTGGGGATATGACCATGACCCCGCTGGATTTTGCTGTACTCACCGGCCTAGACACAGGCGGTTGGCCCATTCCTTATGACGAGGATATGGGTGAGTGGGAGGCTGCATGGATACATCTGTTGGGGGCTCGCCCACCTGTAGACAGAGCTTCCGGGAGAGTCCGGTACACCTGGTTCTCTTCCCGTTTTCGGAGGCCAGAGATGGAGCCTGAGTCTCCTGAGGAGATTGAGCAGTACACCGAGGTTTCCTCATGTTCCTCTTTGGCACCACTTTGTTTGCCGATAGGGGGAACACTGTTGGTTGTATCTTCTGAGTGCCCTAGTGGACCTATCACAGGTCAGTCGGTATGACTGGGGTGGCGCTGGCCTGGCTACCCTTATTGTTACATGAGTGCAGCCTCTCGCGGGCGGGGAGACTTGCTGGCGGCTATTGGAGAGCCTGGGAGGTACGTTCTGTCCTCTTGATTTACATTTCTGCTCTCATTACTTGTTCATTGCACACACGGCGCACTTTGCACATCTGTATTCTGCCTTTAGCACTTTGTATTCACATTCCGCACTGCTTTTCTCAGCTATGGGTGTACGTATATTTCCCACATTAGCCCGGAGATGGAGGTGGCAGGAGTCCTTATGACTCCGTTTTCACTGGTATTCGAGGGCGAGCACGAGCGAGACCTCGAGAGACT